>JAAAKG020139973.1:0-12223 GCA_010014905.2 Druon quercuslanigerum | reverse complement strand
TTTAAAGAATTTCCAAAAATTGCCAACAAACCATCTTGAAGATTTTAAATCAATTTTTCTAATCATAATTATAAAAATTGCCTTAAAACTTTTTTTTATTATGAAAATTAGAAAAATGGCTTAAAATCATCCGGATTTTCATTGGAAACTTTGGAAATCTTTTAAAATATTTTAGGCTATTCCTTTTCAATTAATTTGGTACAGTAAAATATCAGTAAAAATGTTTTCAGAATTATTTCAAAAAATAAATCAGAAATCTTTCAAAAATTATATTTTTCAAAACTTTAAACGTGATTCCGGATTTGAATTTCTATTCCTGGTTTTATAATAATATTCATATTTGAAGCAATTTTTCTATTAATAATTTAAGAATCCAATAATTTTTTAAATTCTTGCAATAATTGCAAAATTAATTTTTTCCAAAATTTTCAGCGAGAATTCCGGCACATTTTAAGACCATTTTTCTAATAATATTTTTAAAATATAAAAATTCTCTAAAGTTTTCTGGAAAATTTTAAATTCTTCCTTATTCTGCAAAATTAATTTTAATAAATATTTTTAAATGTGTTTAAAGATTTCAAAAATTACCAGCGAATAATCAACAATCTTACATTTATATTGCCGGTTTTATAAAACTCATATTTGAGGTAATTTTTCTAATAATAATTTAAAAATCTAATCGTTTTGAAAATAATTGCAATTATTTCGAAATTAATTTTTCCAACATTTTCAACCAACAACCCGAAAAATTCTGAGACGATTTTTCTAATAATAATTTTAAAATATAAAATTTTTCTTAAGTTGTCTAGAAAATTTTAAATTCATCTTTATTCTGCAAAATTAATTTTAAGAAATATTTTTAAATACTTTAAAGAATTTCCAAAAATTGCCAACAAACCATCTTGAAGATTTTAAATCAATTTTTCTAATCATAATTATAAAAAATGCCTTAAAACTTTTTTTTTATTATGAAAATTAGAAAAAATGCCTTAAAATCATCCGGATTTTCATTGGAAATTTTGGAAATCTTTTAAAATATTTTAGGCTATTCTCTTTAAATTAATTTTACACACTAAGATATCATTTGAAATTTTTTCAGAATTCTTTAAAAAAGTAAATCAGAGATCCTTCAAAAATTATATTTCTCAAAACTTTAAATGTGATTCTGGATTTGAATTTGTATTCCCGGTTTTATAATATTTATATTTGATGCAATTTTTGTAATAATATTTTTAAAATCCAATATTATTGCCAATAACTGCAAAGTTAATTTCTTTCAATTTTCAGCAAAGAATCCGGAAGATTTTAAGTAAATTTTTTAATAATAATTTAAAAATACAAAAATTGTCTAAAGTTTTCTAAGAAAATTTTAAGATCTTCTTTATTCTGAAAAAAATAATTTTAAGAAATATTTTTATGTACTACAAAAGATTTAAAAAATTGTCTTGAAATCATCTGGATTGTTCATTGCAAATTTTGGAAATACTTGAAAGTATTCTCTTTAAATTAATTTTGCTGATTAAAATATCATTTTAAATTTCCTCAGACTTTTCCAAAAAGAAATTATAAATCTTTCAAAAATCATATTTTTCAAAACTTTAAACGTGATTCCGGATTTGAATTTGTATTGCCGGTTTTATAATACTTATTTTTGAGGAACTTTTTCTAATAATAATATAAAAATCCAACTATATTCTTAACTTTTCTGAGAAAATTAAAAATAATTTTTTATTCTGCAAAATTAATATAAAGAGAATAGTATAAAATATTTCAAAATATTTTAAGATAATTTTAAAATACAAAATTCTTCTAAGTTTTCTGGGGAAATTTTCAACAATATTTTATTCTGAAACATTATTGTTAAGGGTTCACTTTTAAAGGTTTAAAAATATTTCCAAAATTATCAAAAAACAACCTGGAAGATTAAGGAAATTTTTATAATAATTTAAAAATCCAATAATTTTGAAAATTACTGTAAAATTGATTTTTCCAAAATTTTCAAAAAGCATTCCGGAAGATTTTAAGATAATTTTGTTAATAATAATTTAAAAATAAAAAAAATCTCTAAAGTTTTATGGAAAAAATAAATTTGTCTCTATTCTACAAAATTAATTAAGGAAATATTTTTAAATACTTCAAAGGATTTTCAAAAATTGTCAACGAACAATCTAGAAGATTTTAAATCAACTTTTCTAATTATAATTATA
Source organism: Druon quercuslanigerum (assembly GCA_010014905.2). Lineage (NCBI taxonomy): Eukaryota > Metazoa > Arthropoda > Insecta > Hymenoptera > Cynipidae > Druon > Druon quercuslanigerum. The sequence goes on along the minus strand of JAAAKG020139973.1, from coordinate 10,016 downwards.
AAAATTGGCTTAATATTAACCGAATTGTTTAATAAAAATTTTGGGAATCTTTCAATCTTACATTTATATTGCCGGTATTGTAAAATTTATATTTGAGGTAATTTTTGTAATAATAATTTAAAAATCTGATCGTTTTGAAAATGACTACAATTATTGCAAAATTAATTTATCCAAAATTTTCAAACAATAACCCGGAAAATTCTAAGGCAATTTTTCTGATAATAATTTTAAAATACGAAAATTCTCTAAAGTTTTCTGGGAAAAATTAAAATTCTTCCTTAAATTGCATAATAATTTTAAGAAATTTTTTTTAATACTTCAAAGGATTTCCTAAATTTCCAAAAAAACATCTTGAAGATTTTAAATCAATTTTTCTAATCGTTATTATAAAAATTGCCTTAAAACTTTTTTTTCTCATGAAAATTAGAAAAATTGACTTAAAATCATCCTGATTTTTCATTGGAAATTTTGGAAATCTTTTGAAATATTTTATGCTATTCCTTTTTAATTAATTTGGTACAGTAAAATATCATTAAAGATTTTTCAGAATTAATTCAAAAAATAAATCAGAAATCTTTCAAAAATTATATTTCTCAAAACTTTAAACGTGATTTCGGATTTGAATTTGTATTTCTGGTTTTATAATATTTATATTTGAATCCATTTTTGAACTAATATTTTTAAAATCCAATAATATTCCCAATAATTTCCAAATGAATTTTTTTTAAATTTTCAGCACAGAATCCCGAAGTTTTTAAGGCAATTTTTTAAATAATAATTTTAAATTACAAAAATTCTCTTAAGTTTTCTAGGAAAATTTAAAGATCTCAAGTCAAAGTCTCAAGATTTCTAGTCAATTTTTTTGATCATAATTATAAAAATTGTCTTAAAATCATCTAGAAATTAATAAATAATAATTAATAATAATGAATAAAATCATTGTTCATTGAAAATTTTGTAAGTATTTTTAAATATTTTAATGCATTCTCTTTAAATTAATTTTGCAGATTAAAATATCATTTTAAATTTCCCCATATTTTTCCAGAAAGAAATTAGAAATCATTCAAAAATCATACTTTGCAAAACTTTAAACGTGATTCCGGATTTTTCTAATAATAATTCAAAAATCCAACAATATTCTTAATTTTTCTGGGAAAATTAAAAATGATTTTTTTTCAGAATTAATATTAAGAGGATAATATAAAATATTTCAAAACCTTTTAAAATAATTTTTAAGTACAAAATTTGTCTTAAGTTTTCTGGAGAAATTTTAAATGATATTTTATTCTGAAAAATTAATGTTCAGGGATTACTTTAAAAAATTTCCAAAATTTTGAACAAACAATCCGTAAGATTTTGGTGAATTTTTGTAATTATCATTAAAATATGGCAGATTGTTTTGTGCCAATTTTGAAAATATTTATAAATATTCTGAAACTAATTTTGCAGTATAAAAAATCACTTTAAATTATCTTAGAAAACTTAAGTAAATTGTTCGATTTTTAAAGTATTATTAGAAAAATTGCCCCAAATATAAATTTTATAAAACGGGCAATACAAATTTGACCCTGGAATCATATTTAAAGTTTTCATGAATATTAATTTTGAAAGTTTTTAAGTGAGTAAAAACGTTTTCTTGAGAGTACCAAAAAAATATTTAGTATCTGATTTTGAAAATTTAATTTTAAGAGAATATTTTTAAAGTTTTCAAAAGAGTTCCAAATTTTGTATTCCAAAATTATTATTAGAAAAATTACCTTAACTTCTTCCGCATTTTTTGTTGACAATTTTAAAAATCTTTTGAAATATTTAAAGATATTCTATTTAAATTAATTCTGCAGGTTATAATATCATTTAAAATTTTCCCAAAATTCTTTAAAATAAGAATTTATAAAGAATCTGCACTCCCGGTTTTGTAATATTTATGTCTGAAGAAATTTTTCTAATAATAATTTAATAATTTAATAATTTTTAAAATTACTGCAATTATTAAAAAATTATTATTAAGAGAATAAAATATTTCAAGAGATTTTAAGATAATTTTAATTTTAATTTAAAATGATATTTTATTCTGAAAAATTAATGTTAAGGGATTACTTTGAAAGGTTTCAAAAGATTTCCAAAATTTTCAACAAACAATCCGGAAGTTTAAAGGAATTTTTCTAATAATAATTTTCAAATACAAAAATTCGCTTAAATTTTTTGGAAAAGTTGAAATTTCTTCTTTATTCTGGATAATTAATTTTAAGAAATATTTTTGAATACTACAAAAGATTTCCAAAATTGTCCATGAGGAATCTGGAAAATTTTAAGTCGATTTCTCTAATCATAATTATACAAATTGCCTTAAAACCTTTTTTTCTTATGATATTAAAAAAATTGTCTTAAAACCATCCGGATTGTTCATTGAAAATTTTGGAAATCTTCAAAATATTTTAAATTAATTTTTTCAGGGTAAAATATCATTTTAAATTTTACACGAATTCTTTCCAAAAAAAATCAAAAATCATATTGTTCAAAAGTTTAAACGTGATTTCGGATTTGAATTTGTATTTCCGGTTTTATAATATTTATATTTCAGGCAATTTTTCTAACAATAATTTTAAAATCCAATAATTTTTAAAATTGCTGAAATTAATGCAAAATTAATTTTTACAATATTTCCAAAAAACAATCCAGAAGATTTTTCCGCAAATTTATCTAATAATAAATTTCAAATACAAAAACTCTTTCAAGTTCTCTTGGAAAATAAAAAAAATTTCTTTATTCTGCAAAATTAATTTTCAGAAATATTTTTAAATACTTCAAAAGATTTCCAAAAATTTTAACAAACAATCTGACAGATTTAAAGTCAATTTTTCTAATCATAATTATAAAAATTGTCTTAAAATCGTCTGAATTGTTCATTGGACATGTTAATAAATCTTTTAAAATATTTGTAAGGATGTTCATTTAATAAATTTTGCAAAGTAATATATCATTTTAAATTTTCCCAGAATTCTTTCAAAAAAGAAATCAGAAATCTTTCAATATTGTCAGTTTTATAATATTTATATTTAAAGCAATTTGTCTAATCATAACTTAAAAATACAGTAATTTCGAAAATTACTGCAATTATTGTAAAATTTTCAACAAACAATCCGGAAGATTTTAAGAAAATTTTCCTGATAATAATTTTAAGATAAATAATTCTCTCAAGATTTAAATGATATTTTATTATGAAAAATTATTGTTTAAGAATTATTTTAAAAGATTTTCAAAAAACAATCCGGAAGATTTTCAGCAATTTTTCTTAAAGTTTTCATAAATATTAACTTTGAAAGTTTTCAAGTGAGAACAAATATTTTATTGAGAATTCTAAGAAAATTCTTAGTATTTTATGATGCAAAATTACTTTTAAGAGAATATTTTAAAAGGTTCCAAAAGATTTCGAAAATTGTCAATAAAAAATCTGGATAATTTTAAAGTAATTTTTCTAATTATAATTTTAAAAATTGCCTTAAAATCTTCCAGACTGTTTGATAAAAAATTTCGAAATATTTTGAAATATTTTATAGTTTTCCCTGAAAATTAATATTAGAGAATAAAAAATCATTAAAATTTTTTTTTTTAAATTGAGACAAACTTTGTATTTAAAAATTATTTTTAGAAAAATTGCCCTTACTTCTTCTGTATTGTTTGTTGACAATTTTGGAACTCTTTTGAAATATTTAAAAATATACTCTTAAAATTAATTTTACAGGGTAAAATATCATTTAAAATTTTCCCAGAAATCTTTAGAAAAATAAATCAGAAATCTGATTGTAATTTGTGTTCGCTTTTTATAAAATTTATATTTGAGGCAATTTTTCTAATAATAATTTAAAAATCCAATAATTTTGAAATTTTTGCCAATTATTGCAAAATGAATTCTTTAAACATTTTCAACAAGCAATCCGAAAGATTTGAAGGCAGTTTTTCTAATAATAAAATTAAAATGCAGAAATTCTCTCAAGTTTTCTGGAAAAATTTAAAATTCTTTATTCTGCAAAATGGATTTTAAGACATTTTTTTTTATTACTTTAAAAGATTTCCAAAATTGATTTTCCAAAAAGATTTCAAGTAAATTTATCTAATCATAATTATAGAATTTGTCTTAAAATCATCTGGATTGTTCATTAAAAATTTTGGAAATCTTTTGAAATATTTTTAAGCATTCTCTTTAAATTAATTTTGCAGGGTAAAATATCATTAAAAAATTTCTCAGAATCCTTTTGAAAAAGAAATCAGAAATCTTTCAATAATCATCTTTTTTTAAACGTGATTCTGGATTTGAATTTGTATTCCGGTTTTATAATATTTATATTTTAGGCAATTTTTTAAATAATAATTTTAAAATCCAATAATTTGGAAAATTACTGGAAATTTATTTTCCCAAAATTTTTAAAAAGCATTCCGGAAGATTTTAAGATAATTTTTGTAATAATAATTTTAAAATACAAAAGAGGATATTTTAAAAGGTTTCAAAAGATTTCGAAAATTGGCAATAAAAAAGCTGCTTGATTTTAGGGCAATTTTTCCAATTATCATTATAAAAAAAAGTTTTAAGTCAATTTTAAATTTTCACAGAAAACTTCAGAAAAATTTTGTATTTTTACAAAACTTTGTATTTTTATTTATTAGAAAATTTTTCTTAATTTCTTCCGCATTTTCTGTGGATAATTTTGGAAATCTTTTGAAATATTTAAAAATATTTGTTCACAATTAATTTTCCAGCATAATATTATGTTAAATTTTTACAGAAAACTTGAAATTTTTTAATGCGAAATTAGTAATAGAAAAATTGTTTTGAAATCTTCCGGATTGTTTGTTGACAATTTTAGAAATCTTTTGAAATATTGTATATTATTCTCTTCAAATTAATTTTATAGAATAAAAAATTATTTTGAATTTTTCTAGAATTTTAGAAATAATAAGATAATTTAAAAAATTATAATCAAACAAAATTAAATTTTTGTTAAAAATATTTAAATGAGTTAAAAGATTTTGAAAAAAAATATGCGAAGCTTTTTAAGAATTTAAAACAAATGGAATCTTTTTAAAAGTTTTGAATGGTTTCTGGAAAACAAATATTTTTTCTTAAGACTCATGGAAATCTTGTAAATGATTTTATATTTTGAAAAATTAATTGTTAAAGAAAATTTTATTAACAAAAAAGGTAAAAAGAATTCTAAAAATATCGAAAGAAATTCGGAAGTTTTTAAGTCATTTTTTAAAAAAAGACTCTTAAGCCTTTCTGGTTTGATTTGATCGTAATTTGTTGAAAATTATTTTTTTTGTTTATTTAATTTTTTAACTGAAAATTTAACTCATTTATTTTGGATTTTTTTTAATTGTAAATTTATGTATTTCGTGAAAAATTAATCTTTTATAGATTAATTTAACTCTTCCTAATTTAAAATGCTAATGTTTTTGTGTTGAAATATACACTTTTACATTTTTTATTGACAATTAATGTTTTTTTTTTAATTTACTTACTTCGTTGAAAGGTGAACTACTTTGTTAAAAATATCGAAAATTCGACTTTTTCGTTTCAAATAAACTTTTTTGTTAGAAATTTATATATTCGTGTTAAAAAATTACACTATTTTATAAAAAACTCGTCTTTGTTGGTAAAAATGTAATTTTTTGATTAAAAATTTAACTTCTTGAATATTGCCTTTTTTGTTAAATATTTAACTATTTTGTTAAAAATTCGTCTTTTTAAAAAATAATTTAAATTTTAGAAAAGATTGAAATTTTTTTTTAACAAAACCTAGATTTTTGAAGATTTTGAAATGAAATTTATAACCATTTTTAGTATTTTGAAATTATTCAACAGGATAACGTTTTTTTGCGATTCTTGAGGAAATTTCCTATAATTTTTTATTTAAAAAAATTAGTCTCAAGGCAAAGGTGAAAAAGATGTAAAATTTTTTTTAATGATTTCCTAAAATGTCGAAAAAGATTTTATAGCAGAATTTTTCAATTGTGCAAGATTGTAAAATTTTATTTCAAAAATCGAGTCAGTTTAATATACATCTATGTAGAAGTTTTGAAAAGATTCAATAATAATTTAAAACTTGTAATATTTTGGAAATTATTCAAACAAAATCTATATTTAAAAATATTTGAAACAATAAATTAAAATATGACTTTCAATTCTTTTTTTATCCAGATTGTGTGCACTTTAAGTAAAATATCTTTCGGGAGAGACAAAATTTTATTCTGGCCCAAAAACAGGAAAAATTAAATTATGGAAAAATCACGTTCTGTTTAATCCACATATTTTGAAATGGCGATTACGAATATTATCATGCAAATATTCGCAAATGTTTTTACAATTAAAATAACAAAGTTTTGATAAACATTTAAAATTGAATAATGGAACCAAATTGTTTAATCATGTAATGATTTAAAATTATTTTGAAAATGCTTAGTCTTTAGTATTATAATATTTCCAAACTATTAATTGTTATATTTATTAAAACAATTGATTTGTGAATTCTCTGATTGTGGTTACGGAATTTATTTTTAAAAAAGTAATATAAATAAAAAGAGCGAAGGTTGTTTAGTTGTCTCTTTCCTTTTTTTCTTTGTTATATAATTTTCCCTAATGAGCCGATTACACTGTTTTTTTTGTGTAATTATGTTACGCAAATTTAATTTCTTGAGTATATCTGTTTTGTTTAAATAAATTTTTAAAAGAATACATCTTTTTAAACCTTTTAACGGAATATTGTTACACAATTTGACTTTTTCAAGTTTATTTTTTAAATTTCCTTCCTGAATAAAAACTAGAAATTATTGTAAACTTAATTTCGGAACAATTAACCTTAGTTTTGTCAGTATTTAAAAAAAAAATTAATTATGAATCTACATTTTTAAAGAAGTTTAATACATACATATTGGCATTCTTAATACAGTTCTGTTGAAAATAAGAATAAATTTTAAAAAATTAATTATTAAATTAATAAAATGTAGATAATTTTTGTCTTTTTTTGGACAGAATAAAAATGTTTTTTTATCTCCTTCGATTTATATTTTACTTTTAGTCTAGAAAAAAGATTTTTTTAAAGTTTTCAACCGTTTACTGTCAAATTTTAAAAAGTCATGAAAGTAAGCTATTACTAGTAAAACTATATTTAAATTTAATAATTTTTCAACACTTCGAACAATTAAATTTTTGTTTATGTATTTATTTTTGTTTTTATTCTTAAACTATAACTTTTACAACTCTTCTAATTAATTATTGATACATCTATTGACCTTTTTTTAAATTGATTTTGAGTAAATAATAAAAAATGGGTTAAATATATGAAGGAACTAAATTATTTTATTACAGTAAATTATAATCTGCTTCGGTTGAAAATTAACTTTTCTGTTAAAAATTCACATTTTCCTGTTAAAAATTCTCCTTTTTTGTAGAAAATTTATATTTTCGAGTTAAAATGTCAGTAATCTGTTCAAAATTTGAATTACTTTGTTAAAAAAAATGGTTGGTTGTAGATTAATTATTATAGTCAAAAAATTACTTTATTTCGCTGAAAATTAACACTTTTGTTCACAATCAGTTTTTTATTTGTTAAAAATTATTTCCTTCAAAATAAAAATTTCACAATTCCTTTTTTTGTTGAAAATTTATTCTCCGTGGTTTAAAATTTAGGTATTCTAGTAAAAATTCGCCTTTTTGGTAAAAAAAATTAAGGACGACTAAAAAATCCCGGAAAATAAAATTATCGACACTATAAAATTCCCGAATAATAAAATTGCCGCAAATTAAAAAATACCCAATTGGAAAATTGCCGAGTATTTGTTTTATTTTTTAATTTTCGTCAATTTTCGTCTTAAAAGCTTCCGAATTTCTTTCAAAATTTTTAGGATTCAAAAAAATTTTGTTGTGGTTAAAATTTTCTTTAAGAATTAATTTTTCCAAATATAAAATCCTTTATAATATTTCCAGGAATCTAAAGAAAAAATTTTTGTTTTCCAGAAACCATTCAAAATTCTTAAAAAGATTGCATTTGTTTTAAATTCTTATAAAGCTTCGCATTTTTTCAAAATCTTTTAACTCTTTTAAATATTTTCAACAAAAACGTAATTTTTTTTAATTTAATTTTTTAAATTATGTTTTCTATTACTAATTTCGCATTAAAAAATCTTAAGTTTTCTAAAAAAACAAATAAAATGATTCTTTATGCTGCAAAATTAATTTTAAGAAATATTTTTAAATATTTCAAAAGATCTTCAAAATTGCCAACAAAAAATCAGGAAGATTTTCATTTCATTTTTGTAATTATAATTACAAAATTTGCCTCATAACCTTTTTTTCTAATGAAAATTAGAAAAATTGCCATAAAATCATCAGGTTTGGTTATTAAGAATTTTGAGTATATCTTGAAATGTTTAAAAATATTCTCTTAAAATTAATTGTGCAGAGTAAAATATTTAAAAATTTCATAGAATTCTCAAGAAAATGTTTGCACCCACTTGAATTTTTTCAAAATTAATTTTTTTATCAATTTTAATGTAATTTCGGGACCGAATTTTGTTTCCTTTTTTATAATATTTATATTTAAGGCAATTTTTTCTAATAATAATTTAAAAATCGAACCATTTTCTTAAGCTTTCTAAGATAATTTGAAATTATTGTTTATTCGGCAAAAATAGTATCAGGAAAGAATTTTTTAATATTTTAAAAATATTTCCAAAATTGTCACAAAACAATCTGAAAGCTTCTAAGACAATTTTTCTAGTTATAATTATAAAAATTGCTTTTAAATCCTGTTTTTTTTAAATGATAATTAGAAAAATTGCAGAAAATCTTCTGAATTGTTTGTTGAAAGGTTTGGAAACCTTTTAAATTAATCCCTTAACATTAATTTTTCAGAATAAAATATCATTTTATATTTTGCCAGAAAACTTAAGACTAATGTTGTATTTTAAAGTTATCCTAAATTCTTTTGAAATATTTTATATTATTCTCTTCATATTAATTTTGCAAAATAAAAAATATTTTTTAGTTTTCCCGGAAAACTTAAAAATAAACAATAATTTTTAAGTTTCCCGGAAAACTTAAGAAATTTATTTTCAGAAAAATTGCCTTAAATATAAATTTTATAAAACCGGGAACACAAATTCCGAACCGGAATCACGTTTAAAGTTTAAAAAAATATGATTTTTGACAGATTTTTGATTTATTTTTCTAAAGAAATCTGGGAAAATTTTAAATGATATTTTACTCTGTAAAATTAATGTACGGAGAATATTTTTATATATTTCAAAAGATTTCCAAAATTTTCACCAAACAATGCAGAGGAAGTTGAGGCAATTTTTCTAATAATTATTTTTAAATAAAAAATTTGGCTTAAGTTTTCTAAGAAAATTTAAAATGATTTTTTATTCTGTAAAATTAATTTTCAGGGAAAACTATAAAATATTTAATAATATTTCCAAAAGTTTTTTCAAACAGTCTGGAAGATTTTAAGGCAATTTTTAAAATTATAACTAGAAAAATTACTTTAAAATCATCCGGATTTTTTATTGACAATTTTGAAAATCTTTTGGAACCTTTTAAAATATTCTCTTAAAAGTAATTTTGCATAATAAAATACTAAGAATTTTCTTAGAATTCTCAATAAAATGTTTGTTCTCACTTGAAAACTTCCAAAATTAATACTTATGAAAACTTTAAGAAAAATTGCTGAAAATCTTCCGGATTGTTCGTTGAAAATTTTGAAAATCTTTTAAAATAATTCCTTTACATTAATTTTTCAGAATAAAATATCATTAAAATTTTCCCATGAAACTTAAGACAAATTTTATATTTTAAATTTATTTTGAGAGAATTATTTATCTTAAAATTATTATTAGGAACATTTTCTTAAAATCTTCCGGATTGTTCGTTGAAAATTTTGCAGTAATTGCAGTAATTTTGCAATTGTAATTTTGTAATTGCAGTAAGTTTATTTAATTTATTATTTGATTTTATAATTTTT
>JAAAKG020139972.1:0-12223 GCA_010014905.2 Druon quercuslanigerum | reverse complement strand
ATATAGGCGCTGCGCTGTAGCAGACCCCCTCCCCCCTTATGCGCGTTACGTAATATGTGAACGCTCCCTTATGAAGAACTTGAAAATTATTTTTTGAATAGAATTGATGAATAACAAAACTCTTATCTAATCGAATTCAAGTGACATGATATGAAAATTTACATTTTTTCAATTATTAATGTATATAGTATGTGGAATAATAAATCTCTTCTTTCGACTTCAAGAAGCGTAAAGAAAAAAGAATATATTTACGCTAAAAAAAGTTTTAGTTATGTGCATTGTATGTTTAAAATATAGTTTGTAGCAATACAATATTTCGTACCATTTATATTTTCCGTCGAATTCTTTTTTTTAACATTCATCATTATAAGTTGAAAATTAAAATAGTTTTCGAAAAATTTGTTTTTTTTAAATTTAAATCTAAATTAATAAATTATCAATTTATTTTGGCAACAACGTCAGTACATAGTTCTGTTTCTATACGTGAAGATTTAATTATTAGCTGGTTAATTTTCTTCGCAGTATCAAATTACATCAAGATTAAAGTTTAATATTTCTTGAAATGAATACTATAAAGTGATTATTTGCTTGAAAATTATATGACTGAATATTATCTTTTATTTTTATAATAAAATTTCATTTGAATTTAAAACAACCGTATTCCAATTACATAATTTAAAAAATTCTGATCTTGTAGAATGATTATCTAAATTCAATCTTCAAAATTAATCGTAAATGTGTTTTAATTTTTTTGGAATTAGATTGAAAGATCATTAATATTTTAAATTGATTATTCACTAATTAATTTTGTTTTTAATATTAAATTATAAAAAGATTAAATTAAAAGTATTTTTAAGTAAGCAACATAAACTGTTTATTTATTATATTATTTTGTATTTGAATATAGGCTATTATTTTAATAATAAGAGTTAATTTTTTCTTGAAAATACCCCTATTACAATTATATAATTTCTTCAAATATTTTTTATCATGTAAAATATATGAAAGGATTTCAATTTTTTAAATTATATGTAGGTATATTGTTTTCTGTAGTTATTTTTAAAAGTTACTATTACATCAAATGTACAAAAATGTAATTTTGAATCTTAAGAGACATAAAATAAAAATGATTTAAATTTTCTAAAGAAAGAATTGATTTTTGCTTTTGATATTATAAATCATTAAATTAATTAATTACTGATTCTATTAAAAACTACAGTTCCTCACTTTACCTTTAAAGGTAAAGAATAAATCAAAATTTTACAAATGGAAGTTAAAATCAAAAAATAACATGAAGTAGATTTTAATTTCCTTCCGTTAAGTAACATAAATGTATTATTTACATCAAGGTCACGTAAATATATAAAGAGAACTTATTTCAATATTTTAATAATTTTTTTTCTTTTTATGTTGTTAGTTGATTAATAACTAAATAATGAATTATTAGTTGATCAATTTTTTCCACAATGTTAAATTATTTTAATCATCATGTTTTTATATAAAATGAAATATTTTGAAACTGGAGTCAATAAATTTTAAGAAAATTAAATAAAAATAATAATAATAATAATTTCTTACTAAACAGGTTAATTTTATACTAAAATAAAATTGTAACCTTCAAGCAAAAATGTTTTTTTTTAACAAATTCGATTAACCTTCAATCAAGTAATCAGAAATTCAAAAAAAGGATTCCCAAAGAATAATTTAAAATTGAATGTTATGACCCAAAACAATTTTAATTTAAATTAAAAAACATTTGAATTCTGCCACACAAGATTCATTTTTAAATAAAACAGCTTATTTCTTAACCGCTAAAGATTAATTTTTAATTAAATATATCAAAAAAAGATAGGTTTTTAAACTAAAAAACGGCATTTAAAAAAAATATTTACATTTGCAACCAAAAAAAATTCACTTTAATTTTCAAAAACAAAATAAGAATCTTTAACTAAAAACTTAATTTCCTATACAAAAAATTTTAATTTTTGATCAGAATTACGACTAATTATTAATTTTGAAGTCACTCATTTTGCATTTTATATAGAATGTGTGAAGATCAGAAAGATTTATGAAAAATTAGAAATTTGTGAATTTACAAAGAGGTTAATTAAAAAGAAAGTGATGGAATAGATTTTGCCATTTTTTGAATTAAATTTCTACCTAAAATGAAACGTTTCTTCACGGTTTAAAATTAAAGAATTTTAAATTGTGAACCTTCTAAATTTAATAAATGAAAACTGATTTTCATCGTCATATTCATTTTATTAAATGCTAAAAAAAACAATTTGACTCGTTTTGAATTAAGGGTTATTTTTTTCTTTTCTTTACACTGAAGAAAGTGATTTTTTTTTTTATAAGCTTCAGGTTAAAAAAAAATTATTGTGCATCTGTGAATACTAATTAAGAAACTAAAAAGAAGTTATTTTTTTGGATAAATAATAAATTGTCAATTTTTCAATCTCCAATATTTAAAAATTTTTCCAAATTCAATTTTCGACTACGACATTTTTTTTATTGCAAAACAAAGCCTAAATGTCAAGGTTAAAAAAAATTTAGGTGAATTTTTTAAGGAACTCATTTGGGTCGAGTGAAAAATTTTAAAGATCGAATTCCCGACACTGTAAAAGTCCCAAGCTGAAGAATACTCGAATAACAACACTCTCGACAGCTTATAATATTCTCCAATTTAAAAATTTCTGAATAATAAAATATTCAAAATAGAAAACTCCCATATGTGAACGATAAAATTTTTGAAATTTGTTTATTGATAAATTATACAATATTCATATATTTTTACAAAAAACATTATTTTTAATGTTTGAAATATCTGCAAAAACATTTTTAAGAAAGAAAATTAATTGAAACAGAAATTTACCCAGAAATATAATATTTTAAATTATTATTATTTTATATTAAGACAATGATCTTAGGAACGTTCAATATTAAAAATAATTTTTTGCTAAAAAATACTTTATCTCTGTATTCTAAATGAATAAATACGAAAAGACAAAATGTTTAACACGGCTATTACATTTTCGACGAAAAATTACTATTCGAGCCACAACTTTTCTACCAAAGGAAGATTAATTTTTAATCTAGAGAGAGGAATTTTCAAACGAATTTTTGATCGCCAAAGTACAAATTTTCAAAAAAAGTTAAATTTTTAGAAAAAAAGATTAGTTTTAAAAAAAAATATTGAACTATTAGTAAAAAATGAACTTTTAACAAAATATTTGCATCAAGAAAAACAAATTATTTCTTAACCAAATGAGATAACTCCGAACCAAAAATATGATTGCAGACGTTTCAACAAAGAAAATAAATTTTTATCAAAAGAAGTTAAAAAATAGTTTGTTAGGAGAATTATCTGTTTTCATTGAAATACCAACTATCGTTGTTTTTGAACAACTTTATTAAAAAAAAATTATTTTTGTGAAAGATTAATCATTTTAGCTCAAAATTCATCTCTTGGGTTAAAAAAAATTAAACTACTTTGTCCAAAACTCAATTGTTTGCTTGAAAATAAACTTTTTTATTGAAAATTTGTATTTTCCTTTAAAAAATTGAACTGTTTTGTACAAAATATATTTTTTTAACGGAAAATAAATTTTTAATGCTTTTTTTTAAGGATTAAAACTTGAAATTTTTGTCAGAAAGCTCGCATTTTTGTATTATAAATTAAACATTGTGTTTAAAATTTTTTTTCCGGAAAGAATGTTTCAAGCAATATAAGTGTAATTATTTTATTACAAATTATTTGTTTTTCCAGTTTGCAGATCAAAGTGTTTTTGTAGCAAATTTTCTTCTTAGGTTAAAAATGATTCTTTTTCTTTCAGAAATAAAGGTTTTAGTTTTTTTTTCTTTAAAAATGTATCTATTTTGTTAAAAATTAGATTCTTAGGTTGAAAATTAATTTAGCCAAACAACACTTGATCATTTAATTTGGGCTACAAATTTTTTATTTCAAATTCGTATTTTTTTGTTTAAAATTAATCATATCGATTGAATATCTATTTTTTTGTTTAACAATGCAATTGTTTGTTTAAAAATGAATCTTTTTTATTTGAGAGTTTAAGTCTTTTCTAGAAAATTTGTCTTCTTTTTTTAAATTCAGCTGTTTTTTCATTTAAATTAAAATAATTTTTGCCTAAAATGTCAACCGTAAGTAAAGTTTGAACTGCTTTCCTAAACATAAAAATATTTGTTCAAAATTCAACTTTTTGTTGAAAATTAACTTGTTCCTTTTGTTAATAAAAAAAACATCAACGCCAACCAGTATCAAAATTGCCCTCGTTTTTATAAAACAAAATTATGAAAATCGAAAGCAGAGTTCTTAAAAATTCTTGTGTTTCCTAATTTTGTTTAAATAATCAGAAGGCGATATTTTATAAATAAAAATAGACTCTGCCACTTTAAGACTTTCTCAATGTCGCCCTCGTATAATTTCAACAGAGATAAGAATGTGACACCAAAAATTTGTTTAATTAAACTGTTCTACTTTCTCATTTCCGTCCTAAATAAATTTTTGACCACGAAATTGTTTTTTAACTATCAAACAAGAAATTATCTTAACTATATAAAAATTATTTTACTTATCCACATTTGAACAATTGATTTATTTTACATTTGTATGATATCGTAGAGGACAGGAAATCAATTATATTTTATTTCTTAAACAGCTTTTTTATATAATTAGAATATAGAAATAGTGGGTGTTTGAATTAAAAGAAAATAGTTTAAAATATAAATTGTGCAATTATAAATAATATACGGACGCTAATAATTTCACGTTAACACATAATTTTTATAATAATTTCTTAAGATATTTAAGAAAATGCTTTCTGGATGATATTATAAAGTTGTTTTTAGTTAACAAAAAATTAAGCTTATTTTGAATTTTTATGTATAAACAAATAATAAATAATATTGTCAATAATAATGTGAAGAAAAGCACTTTTAGGAACTACTTTAATATAAACTTATATTTAAAACCAATTTTAAGCCATTATCGTTTTTAAATTTTAGTAATTTTTACCTCACTGAGTGGAAACTAGTCGAAAAGTTGAATATTTCGGAAACGAAACGCAACTTTCGAACCCTATTCTAACAGAAATTTTCCTAAATAATAATACTTTTTTTTAATCAATGTATGTAAAAATCTATTTTCCAGTGTAAAGTAGCATTTTATGTATTAGAAAAAATTTGAAATTAAAACACCTGAAAAAAATCATGCTTGGCGCCGAAAAGTTTAAAAGCCAAATTTTTCCTTTACAGTGTTTTTTCGGACCTTGTAAAACATACTTGCGGAAGTGATATTTCAAAAGTAGTTATTTCTGTTCATTAGCTAATTTTTGAGAGTAATTTAGAGTTTCATCCCAGTTTACGTAATACTGACAATTCTGAATGAAATTTTAAAAAATGACTCCTTTCTCAAAAAAATAGGTTGTTATCCTTATAAGGATTGTAGAACCTATAATTGTTTTTTTTCTAAAAAAAAAAAATAATTTTTTGTGGATTCGAAGCATCTAAGCAAGCTGAAAATAATTAGAGAACCTAGCCGTTTTTTTTCTTTTTCCCTGGGTTTATCAGAAATAATGTTTGTTCTAAACATTGAAATTTCACGACCATATTGACGGCTATATATTTTATATAATTCAATTATGGATCTATTACAATTTTAAAAGATTTCCAAAGAATCTAAATTAGATATCCCTAAATAAAATTGGATAAAGACTTTTTTTTGTCTGCAAAGGAAAAACAATGATCTTACACAGAATATTTATAGATTTCAAATAAAATTCAGTTTAGTAACTAAAAAAAGATAGAGTTTTAAATTCAGATTACAGATTATTCGTTCTCCGATTAATTAACCCCGTTTTTATTTTGATTTAAAAATATTGAACATAGCATAAATTTGAATGAATGTATAATCTGATCGACATTGCATACCCTTTATCTGTTTTTGGTTCGTGTACGAACATTAAAGTTTAATTTTATGTTTAAAAATAAGTTATAAATTAATTCCTCAAATGACCATCACAAAGTAAAGTCATCAAATATTTACAGGCGTTGTTTAAAATAATTGTACATGTAATATATCGGATATTTCAGTTAAAAATTTTGGATGCTACAGAGTAAAATCTTACTTAAGATGCTAATTTTGAACATCTAGATTGTTCTCCTACAGTTAAACATAAAACATGTTAACTCTGAGCATCTAGATTTCACGTTTAAACATCTATTTTTCTATGCGTAGTTATGAGAAAAAATAATATTTAAATTTGAATTAATAATGTTATGCTTACCAGCATGATCAATGAATGCCATTACGATAAAAGAAAGGACACCAAGAACAACCCTCATTTTCTTCAGATAAAGGCTACGGTCTTCAGTTTACTCTGCTACTTTCTTTGCCTACATGCACAACAAATGTTTTGATTTTTATAGAACTTCAAGTATATTCCACTTGCTTAAAAAAATTTTAAACATAAATTATTGAATTTACCAGTTTTTTTTATGAACTTCCGGTTGGAGTAATGAAGGGAGCGCCAGTTGTAGACAAACGACAGTGAAAATTTTTCGAGATACAATGTAGGTCGTGGCATATTTATGGTTTATATAGCCAGATATTTCATTTGTGCTCATTGATTGTTTGTACTTCCTCGCTATGTTCTTCCTAGCACGAACGTGAAAAACGTTTCCGTATTAATATTTCTAAAGACCATGACAATTTTTTTTCTTTTCTATCAAAAAAAAGCTTAACATTCATCCACATAGCATGTCATTGATTATTAAAACAAGTTAGGAAATTAACAAGAAACGGAAAATGATAAAATGCAAATGCAATGTGAAATGTCATATTTACTAGAAAATGTTTTTTTTCAAATCTTCAACAAATAATAGTAAAGAGTCTGTTTTCGGTGACGGGAAATACTAAAATTGTTTCTATTCAATATTTGTGTTACATGCCCTACGCCCTTCCTTTTGACCCAGTTACATATTTTGAAACATTGGAATTTATATTTAATTGCAAATCTGTCTCTACGAAAATGGCAGAATATTAGCATGGATAATTTTCTCTCAAAATTTTTCCTTAATTTCAATGAAAAAAGTTACAGTTCGTAGAAATGAGGAAAAAAATTAAAATGCAAATTACAAAAAGATTTTTTTTATTCATTTATAGGTTAATTTAGTTATTATATTTTATTTATCTACTTTTCGAACGTATTAATTGACTTTGTTATTGATTTATTTCATAGTTTTGATTTGTAAAATTTATATAATTTTGTTTATTGCTCGACATAAATAATTTGTAAGGTTTCTGCACAATTTTCCACAAATATTGTTTTGGATATTCATTATTTTTTTTAAATTAATTAAATTCTTCAACTAGAGCAACTGCTCTTTTCGCAACATGGTTAACTACTTTGATTTTTTTAATGGCAAATAATAAACAAGTTATATAACTTTGGTTTTTAACTATTCTGTCGGCTTTAATTTCGTAACAAAGTCACTTACACCTTTTGTGCACAGAAAATTCAAATTTTGATCATCAATTAAGATTCGTTTTTTATCACTTACACTTTCTTTTGCTTTTAATAATTGAATCATTTTTAATTTAATTTTAAGTGATACAACAATGAAATTGAAGCAATATTTTGAATTTTTGAAGCAACCAATGATATATAAGAAAAAAATTTTATCGACTGTGATATTAAAACATTAATATTTGTCTATCAATCGAATACAATTAAATGATTATTAGAATAAATGTAAACGTAAAAAAATTAAAAATGTCTACAAAATAAAAGATTTTTCTAGCATAAAATAGCGTAAAAACCAAAGAAGTTTATTTTTTGACGTTTCGAAACCTAAAATGAAATTTAAACTCAAAATTTTATTAATCTATTTGTTTGCTTTATTTATTCAAAACAATTAAAGTTGCATAAAACTGTGGTTAATAAAGAACGGTTTTCAATACACTCCCAAATAAAATATGAATCAAGTCTATAGGTCAAATATTTTTCACGTAATCATGTACAGAAGTTGAAAAAAAATGATTTTGAGAAAACGCGTTTTAAAGTTTTGGAACGCGACGAGAATCTTCTGAAACATAATATATTTTAAAATACTTGGAATTCAAGGTTGACACTTCGTGAAAATGTTTACAGAGAGTTTTTTTTACAAATTAGGCTACAAAAAATCGATTTTTTTCGATTCACACCAGAAGACTCCCTTAAAATGAAACAATTTCAGAAAATAAATAAAAAAAGTTTAAATACTAAAAATTATAATGCTTAATACTGTTGAATTTTAAATTGTTACCAGTCATGGTAAAACTTTATTAAAAGACCTGAAAAATTTGAAACTATAGATTTAAGGTAAATTTTATCTGAAAAATTGTAGCCTTTGATAAATTGCCTCTTTCCAGTGCTACGAACAAATGCAGAATACAACAAATAAACTTCTTTTTAAATTATGATAGGATTAATAATACTTATGAGGAGCTTGAAAGCAGCATAAAAAAGTTCAATTTCAAGAAAAAAGAAAAATTTTTATGCAAATAGTGATAGTAGAAGAGCTTCCTAAAAGCAACGTTTTTATTTTTTGACCTTTTTTTATATCGGACGTTGTTTAGTTAAAAATTTTAATTTCCACAAAGTTTTTTTTAAATTTCGTAAATGCTATATATCTGGTAATTTTTTTATTGTAAAAATTCGTAAGAATAAATAACCACAGATAAAATGTTTATCTGCAAACTCGTCATTTCCCTGTTCACCCTTATAAAGTGTGCCAAAAGGCATAACAATCGGATAATTCCTCCAAATGTGACCCTGCAGTAGAAGATAGTAACCGCAGAAACTTATTCATCAAAAATAGCGTCGGTGTACCAAGAGTTCAATAATCAGGGATTTGAGCAGATAAGAAATTTTTTTAAAGAATTAGAAACGATTAATCATTTTTCCCAGGAAAGAAACATCTATTATAAAAGCGAAGATTGACTTAAAATCTATTTAAATAACGAAACGAGAATATTAATCAAACTATGTAAGTGGGATGATACATCGGGATATTGTTATTCAAGGCGGTATGTTATGAAATTCTCTAATAAAAGTGTAAAGAGAAGTAAGCCCCTTTCCGATAAATATGAAGATATACGGGAAGAATTTTGGGATTAATAGGATAACAAAACCAAATCCTTCACAAATCCTTTCTTAAAATAAAATTAACGTCATTTGCAATATAATAATTTTATTTCAATATTGAGCAAAAAAGATTGTTACAATAACGTAAGGTACAATATTATAATGACACATAGGTAGGTGTATAATTTGTAATTACATTGGACCCCTAAATCAATAAAATAAGTTATATAATTCAGAGTCAAGATTTTATATGTTGCAATCACATCTTGCTCTCATAATAATGATTAATATGTTATTTTTAGATATAATAAGTTAGCTTTTTTTATCTTAACTTGTATGCCTTATTAAAACATTTCTGTTCCATAAAAATCTTCTTTTATTGCAATATTGAACAAAGAAGATTGTTACAATAACGTAAGGTACAATATTATAATGACACATAGGTAGGTGTATAATTTGTAATTACATTGGACCCCTAAATCAATAAAATAAGTTATATAATTCAGAGTCAAGATTTTATATGTTGCAATCACATCTTGCTCTCATAATAATGATTAATATGTTATTTTTAGATATAATAAGTTAACCTTTTTTTTATCCATAAAAATATAAAAATCTTATTATAAATCTCAATATGAAATTCTATATAAGACCTCAATGAGTTATAATATTCCTTTTTTTAATTATGTCCAATATAATTTGGATTAATATAATTTAAATCGATAAATGATATCAAGGTACTTCGTTTGTAATTCAATATAAATTGTTACTAATGAGTGTTCCGGAGGATGAAAACAGTGAGATTTCGGAACGCTGGGGATAATTGTTAATAGTATCTTGCCCAATAGACTTTCATTACTATCTCATCCGTGGGTTTTCTAATTTTGAAGATCCAGGAGACTGTAAGAAGAACCAAAAGTGAATAGAAACTGAGGAAAAAAATTGGAACATAGGGCGAGAAAGTTAAAACTGCGAACCAGAGTTAATCAAAATGTTTTTCAATCTCTCTCAAGTATCGAATAGTATTTACATTTTTATATCTTAAAAGTTCTTTTGTGCTTTAACACTAACTTTCAGCTCATACTGTTTTTTTCCTCAATGACATCTTTCAACATTATATATTATATATATATATATATATATATATATATATATTTTATTATTTGTTCAGCCAGTACAAAACATTGTTATTATTTTGTCTCGTAAATATGAGAAATTGAATTGCATTTGTATTTCATCATTTTGCATTTCTTGTTAGTTTCCAAGTTTTTTGTATAATAAACTACATACTATGTGAATGAATATCTAGCTTCTTTTTGATCGAAAGAAAAAATATTGACAAAGTTTTTCGAAAAATTAACTATTCACATTTTACTGTGCTGCATGCATACTTCCCCTGTAAATTCTATATAATATGGTGATAATAAGGAAATTTTTTCTACGTTCGTGCTAGGAAGAACATAGCGAGGAAGTACAAACAATTAATGAGCACAAATGAGATATTTGGCTAATGCTATATAAACCATGAGTATATGCCTCGACATATCCTACATCTCGAAAAATCTGTGCTGATCCTTGTCAACAACTGGTGCTTCCTTCATGCTCAGTATACTGGAAGTTCTATAAAATTCAAAACATTTATTGTGCATTAAACTGAAGAAAGTAGCAGAATAAACTAAAGATCGTAGCCATTATCTGAAGAAAATGAGGGTTGTTCTTGGTGTCCTTTCTTTCATCGTAATGGCAGTCATTGATCATGCTGGTAAGCATAATAATATTTATAATTTAAAATAACTTTTCAGTTGCACTATGATTATTATTTGTACCAAATAGTTCAAATCAAAATATTTCTTGTAACTATGCTCTTTGAATCTGTTTGAAATTGCAATACCTAATTTGTGAAACTCTACTAATTCATTCAGAGAAAATGTATCCACTAATTTTATTAGTCGAAATATGTTTTTAAATGTTTGTGTAATGTTTATTGCTTGTTTTTTTAACGTCTTTAAAAAAAAATGTTATCTCTCATCATTGAAAAATATGTAATTTTTGTAAATCTCTTAAAAATCTTGTTCTGATTCTTATAAAAGAACAAATTCAGAAAAAAAATTATTTCTGATAAACCCAAGGAAAAGGGAAAAACGCTTAGGTTCTTCAGCTATTTTCAGCTTACCTATTTACTTTAAAGCCAGAAAAAATTATTAAAAAAAAACAATGATAGGTTCAACAATCCTAATAAGGATAACAAGGCATTTTCAAAAATTTTACTCAGAATCGTCAGTATTATCTTGACACTCAAGTTTTCAGCGCTAATTATGATTTTTTCAGGTATTTAGTACTAAAAATATATGTTTACATACATTGATAACAACAATTTATTATTATTTAGAACATTTTCTGTTAGAATAGGGTTAACAATTTGCGTTTCTTTTCTGAAATATTCCACTTTTTTACCAGTTTCCACTCAGAGAGAGGTAAAAATTACTAAAATTTAAAAAAGATAATGGTTTAAAATTGTTCATTCCTTATTATCCTACATTAACTCTAGATATTATCGGTTTCTAATTATTTTTTTTGCTTTTCCTCCACTTTTTTTGAGTTCACAACCAGAGTTTAGAAAAAAAATTATTTTCATTCTCAATAATACTCTATGGATTAATTGATAGAAAGCTGCAGTTTTTCTGAATCCTTTTACTCATTGTCAACTTTTCACTCAGGGAGGTCTTTTCAGCAAGTATATTTTTCTGAAATAAAGCAGAAGCTTGTAATATTCTTTAAGTTTTCTATGTGGATCATATTAAATATATGTGGGGCCCTGTCGATACTACACATATCGATACTACCCATTATATGAACTCTACACATTAAGCTAAAACGTCGAGTCTACACATTAAAGTCTACACATTTAAGGTTCGACGATTAACTCTACAACTTTTTATAACAAATTTTTTTTTAAACTGTACACATTAACTGTGCACATTAAAGTCTCCACACAAAAATCCTACACATTTAACTCTACACATTAAACTCGAAAATTGTAAGCTCGAACATTAAACTCTCCACATTGAAACTCTCCA
>JAAAKG020139971.1:0-12223 GCA_010014905.2 Druon quercuslanigerum | reverse complement strand
ACATAGTTCTCCTTGACTTCGAGAAGCGAACCATGTTCGTTATCGAATTTTCGGCACCAACTGACAAAAACATCATAGTCAAGGAGAAAAAGAAAGAGAGGTATAGAGACCTTGTAAGGGAGTTGCGACGATTGTACCCAGAATATTCTGTTAAAATAATCGTCCTTATCATCGGCGCTCTAGGAGGTGCTAAGCTTTCGCTAGTTAATAACCTAAAAAGCATCCCTGCGTGTAAACAATATGCTAAAACTTTTCCGGGGAAAATGCAGAAGGCGGTCGTTCTTGGGTCGCTCCATGTCCTCAGGGTGAACGAGACTTTTGCCGGATCGCCGTATTGATTTCGTCACAGACTGTAACCACCTACCTCATGGTAATGAGACGTGTTTATGGCTGAAATTTTACCGCGATTTCGCTGGGATCGGGTGCAAATGTTCAGGTTAGCACCCGATCCCGGCGTAATCCTGCGGTTGTCCTTATGACAAATAATTCAATTATATATATGGACTTTTCTGGATGTTGAATATGGAACAGAAAAATCAAAGAAATTGATAGTGTGTAATCAGTTTGCAAAAGGTATTAAATATCATGGCGTTGTATTGAAAAACATCCTTATGTAATCTACTTGATGATTAGTAAAACTTCTGCACGGAGACAAATGTTTCATGTAGTTTTACACACCTTTTCCGTAACACCAGGACATAAGGATATTTTGATACAATGTAATGTCTTGAATAGCTTAAAAAATTCTGAAACAATCCAGACAACAATGTTAGTGCACTATGCGCGCATGATGTTGTGCTTGAGTACAATGCACGTGCGTGCGCGCATGAAGAAAGGACTTAGTGCGCGTGCAAGGAGGGTCTAAAAATGGTTTATTTATAATAAAATAAAGTACCAAAAAGATTTAATTTCAAATTTTTTAATTAAAGAAATACAAAATTATAGGAGTAAATACAGGAGTTTTACTTAGAAATAATATTGATATGTAAATTAATGAAATATAAACCTCCATAAAGAACGAAAAGGCAAGAGGGACCAATCCATAATTTTGCGAGACTTTTTTTCTTCAATAAATTTCTTCCCCGTCGAGTTCATTGCTTGCACTGCCAGTACACTGCTGCCCACCTCCCGTTCTTCCGTCAGTAATTGTGGCCTATCCATGCAAAGAAGTAACTACTGCAGCGAACAGATGTCTCCTTCCCCACCCCTAGCATTCCCCAGCACTACTATAACCACCCTTATCTGCAATAAAGACCCAAACTCCTGACGACAAAATTACCCCGCTCCCTTGCCAACCTAACCTCAATTTCCCTAATTAGCCAAATTCTACGCCAAAAATACAATGAAAATTAATTTTTAACTCTCCATTTCACCCCTTAGAACTCCACTCACCTTCTAGACTTCCACCCTCATACTCTAGTCACAAATTCCACACAAAATCCACAAAAACGTCTCACCAGCTGTCACTGCACACTTTCTCACTACCGCCACCAACATGCAAGTCCCCGATAGAATTGATATAAAATGCGCTGTTCAAGTTTATGTATGGTTCAAATATTGATAGACTTTTATTGAATTTTCCATAAATGTATAGAATGTAATTAAGTTTATTTCCATTGCTTAAAGGGAAAATATCAAATCCAACATAT
Source organism: Druon quercuslanigerum (assembly GCA_010014905.2). Classification (NCBI taxonomy): domain Eukaryota; kingdom Metazoa; phylum Arthropoda; class Insecta; order Hymenoptera; family Cynipidae; genus Druon; species Druon quercuslanigerum. The sequence goes on along the minus strand of JAAAKG020139971.1, from coordinate 10,574 downwards.
GCTAGGAAAACTATACAAGTCATGTAGCAAATGATGAGCTGCATATTTCATACCATCGGCTATTGACTGTTTGGGATATATAGCAAGAATGGATTTTCTATATTTAAATTTCCAAATTGGATGTCCTTTTGTGTGCGAAGATAAAATAAAATAATCAAGTATTGAAATTTTAAATTTATTTTCAGAAATGAAGAATATTCGGCGGAATTATAATCATGGAAGATAAAGAAAAAGTGTGTCTGTATATCTTAGCTTTTTGAAGAAGGAGTGAATAAATTTACTAGATTCAATTAAAGTTGAGATTTTACATCACGATAGAGTGAAATGCAGCATGATGAAAATCTTCTTCATTCTTTTCATCTTATTAGCACTGTCTTCTTTTGTAAGAGTTGTTAAAATTAAATTAAATCCACGTATTATCAACACAAGATACGGACGGATTCAGGGAGTGATTCGAACGTTTGAGTACATTAAATTCTTTAAACCTATCGACGTATACCTTGGAATACCGTATGCTACTCCGCCTGTTGGAAGCAATAGATTTTCACCAACTAGGGCACCCAGCCCATGGGAGGGAGTCAGGTGAGTTCAACAGACACAATTGTGTATAGTATGATATAATACCATTTTTTAAAGTTAATAACAAAGCTTGTTGCGTGTTAAATTAACATGTAGCTTTCCTCCTTTAAAATCCTGAAAACTGACACATGTGCTCGCGACGCTTTGCGCTCCACATCCAGTAAAGTTTGCGATAACGGTTCGTCTGCTTTTCGCTAATCACATTCAAAGCCAATCATATTACTTCAGTTTTCCTCAGCTTATTGTAATTAACGAGGTTCTTTTAGAATTATCTAAAGTGTAAACGAATTGACTTAAATTGTCCTAAATTCGTCAAAATCCAAGTAAGTTTACTGGAAGTCTCTTAAATTTCTGAATTCCCATGTATTTTCTAAAATTTTCTAATCTTCCTCTGAATATAATTGAGTTGTCTTGAATTCGCTTGAAAGTTGACAAGTTTTCTCGTTTTATTTTTAGTTCCTTTGAATTCACATAAATTCACTTGATTTCATAAAATTCTATTTATTTACAATCATTCACTTAGCAGTTACTTTAAGACAAATTGTATTTAATTCAACAGAATTTAAGTAAAATTCTATGACAGAAAAATATGCATAATCTGTTGTTTATTTTGGGAACGGTCAGTGCTAAGGCTATAAAGGGCATAAGGTTTCTTGTGCACCGAAAAATTCCTGCGGAGGTTTCCGCAGGGCTACTATTCTACTGTAGCCAGTAAACACTTAGCAGGTCTAAGTTGCTATCAGTCAGGGCATATATTTTTGACAACATATGGGTGCTACATGACGCTAGGAGAAGTTTACAGCGGAGGGATAGGTGGGTGAGGGTAAACCAGCAGTTAGCCTTTGACGTACCTTGCCGATTTCTAGACCCTTAAGTTACTGCACACCTTCCTCGGCAACCTCATAATACCTGAGAATGATGAGTACCCATTACTGCTAAAGAGATTAAGAGGGCACTGATATGTAATTACCAATGCCTTTAAAAATTTGGTCACCGTTTTGATTTGGTTTCATGGCAAAAGTTAATAACATACTACTCCCACTCAGTAGTGCAGATTCCTACTCAGCTGCTACCTTACAGACTTTTGTAATCAAAAAGAAAATTAAGAGTTGTAAAAGATAGGTTGATTTGAAACGGGCTTGAAATTTGAATGATTGCAGCGGTGCTAATAGATGGATCCAGTGAATTAGATGTGGAATAAGTTTCTGATGGAGATGGATCAACACGTCTCCATTGTAGATAACCTGGTTGTTTTTCAAATAGAATCACTTTCAGTTTACCTAAAAGAAAATAAATTAGATTAAAATCACATTTATTTTTGATAAAAGATATGTTTCAAGAAAAAAACATAAGAGTATATTTTGTAAAAAGATTTTAAGGGGTCTATATGTTACCAACTAATATCTTTTAAAACAAGTGTATAATTAACTCTAAATAAAGCATGAAGTCTAGTGAATGCATGTAAATGTCCACAGATGGGAGAAACGCAATTTATCCACGTGCATAGTTAAGAGAATCCCATATGTGCACCTGTAGTTGTCAGTTGAAAAGCTCATGATATTATTGGAGTCGTGCGTAGTTAAAAGTAACCCATCTGTGTTCGTGGTCATCCTGGGCAATACTTGATAATTGAACAGAGCCATGAAAATTCTGGGATTACCCAAGAAAGTCCTTAGGATACATAATCCCCTGGACAGTGTGCAGGATATATAGTAGGGATGCTGGGCTTTACCAAGAGGTCTGAAAACTAATACTGAGAGACAGTAAGTTAAGAGTATGATGCAATAGAATAAATAGAATAAACTAACTAAAATGAAAAAATTCAATAATTATTTACATTGCAAACGGATTTTATTATTATTTTCGATTCCAGATTCTAGACACTTTTATTCATACCTTCATTTCTTGTACTTCCCACAAATTTTATTGTCTTTCCAAAATTAAATGGTAACAACAATTTCTTATTATTCTAATGTTTTTCGTATATTTCATTCTTGATTTTTTGTACCGCCAAACAATTTCATTGTCTTTCGAAAATTTAGTGTTTCCAACCATTTCTTACTATTCTATTTTTTACGTATATTCAAACAATATAGTCTTACAGGAAGTAGGAATTGGAACCTTAATAACCTGTATCCGCGTCTTGAACATATTGTACAGGTGGTGCGAGAAATCCATTGTTAATGCTCATTTTGAGATCACTACTTTGATCTCCGCAGCAATCAGCAGACTCGTATTTCACAACCGGTAAATAAGCTAAAATATATAATAACATTTATAAAATAATTTGGTCAAAATAATGATTAAATTTAAAGTATTGTTCTAGAAGCTGTAAACAATAATGCGACTCTGAAATATCTAGAGTAACATGCTGCACCCACAGAATGTTTTCATATTCTTAAGCTCAAGCTTAGGGTCAGAGGTTCTCCCTTGTGCATCGAGATGTGTTTCGTACGTATCGCACAGCAGAACAACTTTCGTTAGCTGTTTGCTTAATTTTCCATCCTGCGCTCTACGCGATTGAAAGCACTGCGGCCTGGAGCATTCGTCGCCACAAACAAGGCATCCGAACTGAGGGTTTGGAAATGTTGTGTGGAAAATGCGATGTTTTTAGGAAATATATAAAAAAAACAATGGATTACACTATTTTTATCGAAGCCACTCTTATATACATAAGAAAGTTCTATGTTGGAACTTACCTTGGATTTTCATCTAGAACCCCGTCTACTATGAAAATCATAACAGGCTCACACTCGGCCCTATAGTGCGTTTATCTTTTGCCGGGAAACGTTCTGCGCTGGGGTCGCATACTAGCGATTCAGTGCAGATTTTAACTGAGGATCGCCTATATTCTCTGCCGGGTTCTCGAGAATTTTCTCCAATCTCTCAACAGGTACCAGGCTGCTGCATTTTGATCCAGAAGATTCCACGGTTGATTCAAGGTGAATGCATGTCGCGGCACTGCTAGTGCGCTTTGTGGAAGTAGTCGCCTATACACGGAAAAAATTAGGGTGCAAGGGGGTACCAAATACCCTGGAATCAATGTCGTCCGCGTGGACTGGACCTGTATCGGTCCGAAAATGGGATCAGCTTGATTCGGCTAGCGAACGCCCGACGTACCAGTATCAAGACAACAATGCTTCTGCAGATGCGGGACTAGAGCAATCCAACAGCTGGTATCACAGGAGTCCGGAGTCGGTCGGTCGAGCTCGGGAACGTTTGGGTCTATTGATCTTTCTGTGGGATTGCTATAGTCCCGCATCCGCAAAGGCAATGTTGTCTCGATACTAGTACATCGGGCGTTCGCTAGCCAAATTAAGCTGATCCCAAGAAAATTGAACTGCCGTAGTTCCATTTTCGGACCGATACAGGTCGAGTCCACGCGGAAGATATTGATTCCAGTGTACTTGGTATCTCCCTGCACCCGGATTTTTTTCCGTGTAAAACAGATGGAAATAAAACCTTCGATTTTTTTACACAATTTCATGCATGTTCTTGTACAAAATCATTAGAATCTCTATCAAAATTGTAAGAACCAACCCAATAAATTGTAGACAAGCCCTAAGGTTAACTCAAATTTATGTCAGAGTCAAAATATTCTTATCAACAGCACTGTTTAGCTCTGTGGTACTAAGCTGCTTTTTAAGATCCTTCCAGAATGCATTACAATTATCTTGAATACGTTGTTTCTTTAGTTTCTAAAGTTTTGGAAACGCCTCATGCAAATCTCTGTATGTAACCATTGTCTATGTCAGTATACACTCATCGCTGGATTATGGGCTACTAGATTTCGGGCCGGCTTAATGGTCGTTAACGCTTGACTGTTTCTGTCCCCCACCCCTGAGCGTCTCACGACAGTGCCATAGTGCCTGAGTGTCAAAATGATAGTGCTCGCTCGTCGATTTATATCCCGTTCAAACTGGATTTTAATAACATTAAATTGAATAACGTCTACCCCCGAAACCGGCCAATAATCCAGTGATGAGTGTACAGACATTCGCCGCATTGAAAAAACAAACATCGGCACGCACTGTCGGTAGGCATAGAGCATCCGACCTGTCGGGACGTGTCGGCAGACGGTTACAGAGAATAAAAAAGAGTGGACCTGACGCCATCATTAATGGGACAACATGGAAACTAAGCGGGATTTTCAAAATTGTGAAATGATGGTCGCTTGAGTTAAATTATATGCTATTGTGACCGTTTGATTTAAAAACATTTAAATAACTCGACGCTATTACTGCGTGATAGCAGGGAGGATTTTTTTGCAAATAAATGAAATAACATTAAAACATAAATAAAATGTACTATAATTTTACATTTATACGCTTCAAAGTGCGTAAAAATGAACACATTTAAGATTCTGAAAAATTAATATATAAAAAAATGTTTATCTGAATATGTTAATAAAATTGGATGTTAAAAATGCAAAAATAGATCTGTTAGTTTGTGGAACGTCTAAATAGAGAATTTTTTATATTTTTGGAAACAGCGCCTAAATTTTCTGTGCGATTTTTGTTTCCTGAGACATTGCTGCATTACAGACGTTTTATCTTTGGATAAAATGACATGAAATGACCAAGCTGGTCCTCAATTTATCTTTCCCAACTTGCGTCTAAACGAAATGAGTTATCGCTTTGAAAATCTGGCAAACGAAACAGGAGGCGAAAAAGGCGGAAGCTATATTGGTACTTTTCTTTCCTAACTTATGTCCAGACGGAATGAGATATCGTGTTGAAAATTTGGCACGATAATTAAAGGGCACGTAGGAATGTGTCTCTGGTCATCCATAATTAGAACTGTAAAAAAAGTTTTTTTTTAAATTAATAATTTGTAAATGTACCGAACGTGCTGTATAACACTGCAAGGAATTTTTAATGTTGTCAAAAGGGCTCGTTATGAGGTTTATATTTATCATAGTAAGGCAAAACAACAAAAATCGCTCACAAACATTACACACAAATGATACAGAATCTAATGTGTACACTTGAATTGCAAATAAACCAATTTTGTCTGACATACGTATCAGCTCTTTCAGAGCAGCTCTAGCGTAGCGAGTAGACTACTTCGAACTTCTACGGATCTGTAGGTAATACAGATTGCATAATTACCGACAGAGAAAGGTAGAAGTTAAACTTCTGCCGTGAAGCCTAAATGCGTCGGTCAATATTTCGTATTTTCATAAATAAACTTTTTTCTTCCCCTAACTCTGTTATTTTTAAATATGTGTTAAAAAATATTGATCTCAGGACTGCATTGATCAGCTGTTACACTCGTTACAGAACATTAAGTAAGAAAAAGTTGTAATTTCAAAATACTTTGCGTCTAAATTTTTTATCATTTTTAGATGAATCTCGGATTTGCTTAAGTTTCAAGTTTCTGGAGTATACACTTTTTAATTTTAAAATATTTTTTATTTAAAACTACTTTTTGTTTCGGACGTTGGCAGTAAAATTGAAACACAAATGATGAATTTTTAAACAAAATAGTGCGTCAATCCTGAGCAAGAGCAGATTCATTGTGAAGCAAGCAGTTGTAAGGTAAACCGACCATTACTGGGACAATTACGAAAACCTTACCTACATAAACATAATTTTCAAATGGTGAATTGTAACTTTTGGTGCAAAGACCGTTATAATAAGTGGCTAACACATTATTTTATTGATTCGAACAAAAAATACATTATTAATTTTATAGTTAATTAATATAAATGCATATTCTTAAGCTACTCAGATCGCCCATTAGTGTGACAAGAATGTTGAGGTATATCTTTAAGAGGGGCAATAGAAGCCAATGCTGGGACGAGGAAAATCCAATGGGCTTTATCAAAATAAAATGATATAATTCATTTACAATTATAGAACACACTAAGAAAGAAGAATAGATTATTATAAATCATAAGACGTATATTTTTTTTTATTTTTTGATAAAATTTATATTTCCATTTTATCATTTTGCTTAAAAATAACTTTTTATTTTTCATCGTTTGAATAACGTGTAAATAAAAAACACTAATTTTCTACCAAAAAATATGAATTCTCATTAAAAAATAGAATAGTTTATATTTCAACACAAAAATGTAGTAGAATTCATTAACAAAATGAATTTAACCTCCATAGTTTAAATTGAAAGGAAAAAAGATAAAATGTCTACCAAAAAATATGTATTTTTAGCTAAGAAAGATTTTTCATTTGAAAAAAATATGTTTCAAACAAATTCTTGAATTTGAATCTTATTCTCTTCTCCCCTGCTTCCTTCTCTCTCCCCATGCTGTTTCTTTTAACCAACTCATATACCCTCCTTCCTTCCTGACATACCCTTCTCACTTCATCCATCTGCAATCAATATTTTCAGAAAACATCCACGATTTACTTTTTTTTTTTAAAAAAGCACAAAATTCAAATACTCATAAACACGTAGAAAATATTTTTGCCGCAAATCAGAAAAATACCTATCCCCTAACTTTATCTAAAAACTCACATATTTCGCCCCCGAGAGATTTTAAGTGGGGAACCTGTCTGATTTTAAATAGATTCGGTAATTTTAACTTACAGGTTTCATTTTTAATTATAGTGATCTACTAGTTCGTTTTTCTCTTAGCTCTGAATTGTCGAAGAACATTTATTCAATGGAATATATTGTAAGAGTGTTTTAATTTTTATAATATTTAATTAGAAACTTCATATCGGTAATAGTATAAAAATTAATCAAAATATGCGTAAGATAAGCTCAAAATAGAAGTTATATACACAGGGGAAAAATGGTCATCAAATTAAAATTTCATATTTAGAAGTATCAAACTATCTGCAAAATTAATATTTTCCCTATTTCGAAGCAAAACGGTGGTTTAAAAAATTCATAAAAATTAGCAGGAAAACTCTATTAATATGTTATTTGTCAATTTATTACAATTTATATGTGGTCGAGTTCAGTGTATACTTGAAAATTTATAATTTGTTTATAAACAAGTTTTTGACGTTTTTTCATATTTATATTTTCATCAAATGTGCTTCCTTGAAGTTACTCGATAAATGTGCTTCTCTGATATCCATTTGCTATACATAATATTATTTGCTACCTACAGTCATATGGTTCTATAATAATTGCCATCAAGTTTGTAATCAATTAAATATTTACATTTACTAAAATTGGTTAATTAAAAAATTTCTACAAGATATCGTGTACCAGATCGTATACGTCATCGTATACTATCCCAAATTACGACTTTGTATATGATGTCATATATGAGGTCACATAGGATATCGTATACCATGTAGCATATGTAATCGTGTACATCGTCGTATACGACATTGTATAGGAAGTTGTATTTTGAATTGGGCGTGCAATAAACTCAACTTCCAGTTAAGTCAAAACATTTGAAATGAAAACAGTTCGGTTACGTCAAATTCTCCTTAACCCCACCAATGTCTATTGGGGCGGAGAAGATGAACGATTGCGCTTTATACGTGTGCCGTGTATCTGTGTCTATGCTGCTAAGTGTCACATGTTGCTAAGTGGAGGGGGTGTAAAATGAAATTAACTGGGCGGTGCGTTTTGATATATCTGATCTTTGACATAAATGATCTTTGACTTAACTGGAAGTTGAGTGTACATAACATTAGGTTAACATTTCCGTAATGGACACAAACACAAACTGAGCGAGTGCCACTTTCAACGGTTAGAATGCAGTGGCGTGGTCCATCTTCTTGTTTTCCTGATACAAAGTCCTTCATAGTCCTTCATATGTTGTACTAAAATTTCAGTTTGCATTGGCAATTTTTTCCCTAATTTTAGGTCGGGTGATGTCAAGATTCCTTTTTAAGCCACAAATTTCTTTGCTTCTTTAGTTTTCCGTTCAGATGTATTAAATTTCTTTATTAATTGCATGTGGCCCCATGATTTAGGTGCCAGAGTCAGAAGCAAAATCTTTTTTGAGGGGTCAGTAGTCTCCGCAAACTTTTATTTCATTGGAGTCAGATCTTCAACGCATGATGCGCAATAATCATCCTCATATTCGACATTGTGATTCGGTGAAAATGAAAAGTCTGGATCATTGTCTATTTTTGCTACTTGTCCTTCATCATTATCATCTATTTGTGCTTCATCCTTCCCAGTTAGGTTATCATTGAATTTTTTCAAATTTGTGGAAACTTCTTGCTAATACTAGACGATACAGTTCTTAGTACCTCTGATTTGATATGATTTTGTTTCTGAATGGGATTTACACATTTATGTTTAAAATTAATTTTTGGAGCCCCAATGAAATAATATCTGTTATATTTTTATTTTAGATACTAGATCTAAATTTGATAAAACTGAAATTACTTAAACAAAAATCACTTACCTTCAAGATTTCGCTTCAAGTACAATCCCTGAGATTAATCATATTGTCGAATTAGGTCTTTATCCTTATAGAGTGTACACTCTGTCTCATTCGCGAGTGAATGCAATATTCGCCCCCTGTCAGCTAACATGTGAAGTTTCGAAAATGCACGGGAAATATAAATTTTCGTATTTTCCACTACAATTTAGAAGCTCACTGAGTACATTTTCTGACATATTGTAATTTATAATTTTGCAGTCACTTTGAATAAAAATACCTTCGAAATGAAGTAGCAATATATTAAGACATTTAGATTTTTTCTTTATTTGAACGAAATTTTGTTATAACACTCCATGGTACACTCTCTAGCTCGTTATGGTAGCGTGCTTTGCGCTATGACGATTCCCTTAGAAAGGATTTTATTACATAAAATAAGGAGCATTTTAAGCCTATTTATAGAAAAATAAAAATAGTACAAAGTTAAAAAAAATTATTTTATTTTGAAAAATTTTGGTCAAATTTTGAGTTTGAAATTTTTTATTTGTTTTATCGAAAGTTGCGTAAAAATACATATCCAACGACCTCATATGAAAGTAATTTGCCTATAGCAGATAATAGTTAAAAGCATTCAAAGCCTATGGTGCGCGAGCTGTAGCCCAAACTTTCTCCTTGGCGCATGCGCAAAGTAATTGTTCGATGTACCTAAAATCTGGTGTGAGGTATCCTATCCAATAGGACAATAGCTTTTCACAATATAAATCTGATCTAAAAACGTAAAACTTGTAGGCGTGATCACTACAGAAATAATGCCCCACATGGTACTTCATCACTGCACATGACTTTTTGGAGAAAATATTCGAAACGTAAAGGTAAGTTATAAAGGTCTCAATTGTAGTCTTTTCTTTTCTCCGGTCTATTTCTTTATTCTTTTCCTAGTTAAACATCTTTATTTTCACGAAGTACACGCAACTATCCGAAATTTGAGGTTAGAGTACAACTAACCTGAAATTTTGGATATTTTATTTTATTTCGTGACACTGAAATTTCGTTAATCGACAAAAGAATGGAACATAATTGAGCAAATAAATTTTACACCTAGACAATTTTACCACTTATATATTTATGTTTAACTTTCACGTTTAGAATATTTTCTCGAAAAAGTTGTCTACATTGCCGTGACGTCATTCTAAAATACTGAATACAAACTCCCCGCTCTTCAAGCCTCTTTTTTTTCATTAGTCAGCTATTGACACGGAGAAAAGCGTACAGGAACCATGGTGGTAGGTGCCGGAACTGCGGTGGAGGTGAAATAGGAGAGACAGTAAGTAAGTGCGACGGGAAATTAAAAAAACTTCTCTTTACTTTCTTGATAATAAACGATGAGAGTGTAAAAAATAATTCACTAAAGTTTACTGTCGTTAGAAACTGTCAAATTTCTTTACTTTTTATGAGATTTTCAGGTCTGTGAGCTATAACAACTTTTCTGACTATTCGTTTCAGGTCCACTAATGTATAATAATTTAAACGCTAAAATTATCATTCATTCATTAAGCTATCATTTTTTTCTCTACTTTTTTTTTAGGCCGTTTCTATTTATCACGAAAATTCGTGATTATTAGCTAATTCAACGATCTGGGCTATTTATCACGAAATTTCGTGATTGTTAGCCAAT
>JAAAKG020139969.1:0-12223 GCA_010014905.2 Druon quercuslanigerum | reverse complement strand
TTTTAAACTTTTTAACCCTGCAAAAAAACTATTGCGATTACTCCGTGTCATTTTAATAGGAATTTTAACGTAGAATCTGAATTTCAACTAATTAAAAATTGATTTTGCTGTTTTTTTGAGTTTTGATATGAAGTTTACGGAAGGGCTACTATGTGGCTACTGTATGGCTACGCTATAGAGTAGCCGTTCCGTTCATTCGGTTCGCCAGGGCATCAATATGTTTGTAAAAATTCGAACGATTTCCGCGTGTTTCCGTCGGTGTGTCGGTAGTATAATGGTATCTTTGCCTACGGGACGCCAATCTTCCAAAATCCTTCTCTAACCGTACTGTTAGGGAAAATAATGACACCAGATGTCATTCTAGCTCGAACTGAACCACGTATGCAATTTCGAGCCATTCCGAGTAAAAATGTTACGACTTGATTTTGACTTGGTGATGTTCGAACCTTTTTCGGGCCATAAAGGAGATTAAAATTTAAGAATTAAAAATTTCTAATGAATAAATTAGTTATTTTCGATTAAAAAATTCAGATTCTGTGGATCTGAACGATTATAACCCTTGAATATTTTCTTAATGAACATTTTAATTGTAAATTTTTAGAAGGATTTCCTAAGCCGTTAGAAATACGTAAAAACAAAAAATATATTCAGTATCCTCGTCAAACTTAAAAAATCTTCATGGGTTCCCAAAATACGATTAAAAATGTTAAATCTTATCTCAGTTGAGTTTTAGTCGACGATCGTGGTTCTCGGCCGGTCTGCTGCTCGCCTCCTTCGTTGAGGCAGGACTAACAGTGTAGAGAATTCAAAGTGTTAGTATAAAAGTACGAATTTCGTCCACACGTTTATCATAGAAATAAGATTCAATATTTGATCTCTGTCTCCCGTCTCCGATACCTAGCTACAAGATTGTAATTGTTTATGGACACATCTTTCTTATTTATCGTTAGATCACTTTTTCTAGATAGAATTTTATTCACTCTGTTTGTCGATTAATTTGGGAACCTTGACCATCGAAGCAAGAAAATGTAATCGGACTTGCGATCAGCGTTCGTGCGTGTTCGAAAAATCGGAAGTGAAGTGTATTTTTTGCATTTTTTGCTTGCATTACGATGTCCGTTAAAATTAAAAGAGAGATCGAGTAAGTGCAAGGCAGAAATGAAGAAAAGTACCGCCTTCCGGATTCACTCTTTTATTCGTTCATGGGCCATGTTTTCATGCACGCGTGGCACACACGTAAAAAAGTATAATATGGTTGAAAAGTTCGAGGAATCGGAAATTTCGAAGGCGTGTGTAGAGTCCATCACGGGAACGCTAATGCCGGTTTGGCACGCCACCGACACGTTGAGACGTACTGTGTGAACGGGACAATGAACATACGATATAAAAAGAAATCGAAACGATTTGTTTCATCGGGCGTAAGAACCGCAGCGAATTTTCAAAGTATGCTCGACGAAACGTATGATTCCTTTTGTGGTTCTGTTGTTTTTCGACGAACCGTTACTTTTTACAAACAAAATTGTTTTTATCATTTGAGATAGCCAAAATAGCGTGCTAGAAGCACATATCACACGTTTCTTATTCTGATAGCTAATTATCAAATTGAAAATTTTGCTTCTGTTTAAAGCACTATAAAATATAATTAAAAATCATGAATTAAAAATAAAATAAAATTATAATTTCAATTTTAATCGCAGTAATCTGTCATTTTAAATTAATAACGGTATATCCTAACAGAAATTAGAAGCACAGAAAAAAATAGGTTGATGTGTAATTTTTTATTGTAATAAGATGTTATTAAAAAATATTCTGGAGTTTTTTTTAAGATGGATCCATTTAAAAAATGAAGAAAATTTAAAAGTTGCCATCTTGTTTACTTTTAAAGTTTTATAGTTCAAAAGTCGTCACATTTTAAAGTTTTCATTGAAAAAGGTCTAATTTTAAAAATGTGCAATTGAATATCCTTTAGTTTTTGACTTATTTGATAAAAAATTACGTAGTTTTGAACCATGTGCTCAATAGTTCAATTTTAAAGATTTACCATTGAAAAATATTCAGCTTTAAAAATTTATAAATAAAAATGGTTAAATTTGGATGATCTTAAAAATCAAAAGTCAAGTTTTCAATTCTACATCTTTAAAATTGAAGAAAATACGAATGTAAATCGTCAAAAATACAGATATTTTAATTAGAAAACTCAAAACCTGCAGAATTTTTTATTGTGAATTTTCAAAACTAATAACTCTTTAATTTCGAAGATTTACAATTGAAAATTTTGCAATTTTTAAGAGTTAAAATTAAAAATTCTTCAAGTCGATAAATATAGTATTATAAATTATTCATTTTTTAAGGAATGCAATTATGAAACTTTTTTTTCAATTGCTTAATTTTGAACAATAACAATTAAAAATGCTTTAATTTTCACGATTTGCAATATAAAATTGTACCATTTTGAAGATTTACAATTGAAATCTCTTTGGTTTCTAACACCTATAAATAAAAACTCTTAAATTTGGATGATTTTAGAAATCAAAAGTAGCGTTTTCAGTTCTAAATCTTTAAAAAAAAATTCAATTTCTAATGCTAAGCTTTAAAATTAAAGAGTTTTTAATTGTAAAACTTAAAAGTTATATAATTTTCTTGCGTAAGTTTTCAAAATTAAAAACTCTTCAACTCGAAAGATTATCAAATTGTGATGATTTTAAAAATTAGAACTTAAAAAAATCAAGAGTTTTCTCAAATCTTATAAGTTGACGAAGTTTGAGATGTAAATCGTCAAAATTTCAGAATTTTGAATTGGAAAATTGAAAACTGGCATAATTTTTAATTACTAATCCTCAAAATTAAAAACTCTTTAATTTAAAAAATTTGTAATGTAAACTTTTTCAATCTTTATAAAAGCCCATAATAATGACAATCGAAACTTTAGTTCTTTTGCAATGAACAACTTTTTAACTTACAGTTATTATATTATAAATTAAAAACAAATTTTTTTTCATGAAAACAGTGTTACTTGTTTTTACTTTCTTATTCGCTATTGATTATTCAAGAACCCATGCAGAAATTCCGATAGGGCTTTATTAGGGCCCTGGATAGATTACGCTAAACCTTCAAGTTTATAGTCGATGAAAAAGCAATACTCATAACGTACAGCTCAAAAAAATGTTAACTCTCTTTTTCTAATTAAATATTTATTATTATACGACATTATGTATATGTAAAATATACCTCTACGAGGCACGAAATTCTTTACTAGAACCTGACAGGGCACCCATCAGTTTTTTCTAGACTATATATTTTGATAGGGGCCTCAACCAGTTTTTTCTAGACTAGATATTCTGATAGGGGCCCAAACCAGTTTTTTTTTGAACTAGTTATTTGATAGGGCCCTTAATCCTTAATTTCTGCACGGGAATGGTCGTCCATTGTTTGTCAGTAGATCAATCCATGCGTCTGCAAGACGCGAACATTTACATTAAATATAGTACTTTTACATTACCAATATAAAAAAATCCTCCTCTAAACAAGGTAAATAATTTTCTTAAATATTTGAAAATTTATATTTCTAGGTTATATCACATGACAAAAGACTCATTAATTTGGAAATCGATGCGTCTTAGAGTCGTGCACAAATATATTAAATATATATATCAAAGATAAAAAAATATATCAATATATCATACTTTTGTATTCCCAATATTAAAATTTTTTCGTCATATCAAGAAGATAAACAATATATTTTTTCATTTATAAATCGGTATTGTTAGATCATAAGAGGTATATTATATATCAGATAGTATATTGTAATCGATCGATGCTTCTCGAATTCATCTGTCTGCGGAAATGAAGTCGACTATCTATGATGATCAAATCGACCCTCTATGGTGATCAAATTGGCTGTTATGATCGAGTCGTACGTTTCATAGATAAATGAAGGAATTAATTCTATTCTGGATAAAATGAATCTTGAAGTATCTAGAGACTGGAAAATAAATAACAGGATATTAAATCTAATTTTTATAAACAAATTATATCAACAAAATATCAATATCGTGGACATTTTACTTGCAAAGTATATTTGGAAACGGAAATTGCTTGACTTTATCGACAGGATCATATTTGATCATAAAAATGTGTTCATTTTATAAACAAGTTATATAAACAAATGCATAGTTTAGGCATGTATTGACTGAAAGTAGTCGCTTTTCTTTCTTAGTAGCTTTAAATTATATTAGTGGTAATACATGTGATAGAGATTAGTTTGCGACATTGTTTATGTATTTTGTAAACAAATGCATAGTTTGACCATTTATAGACAGAAATTTTACTTTTTTCTTTCTTATCGTCTTAAAATTATATTCCCTCTTGAAAAAAACTATTGGTAAATATTGGATGCAATAATTGTTTTTGCGAATAAATATTGTAAATCAAATACTCTTTCGCGAAAATAGGACTGGATTCAATACTTACCAATACTTATTTTTTATAAGTGTTAGTGTTGATGTTAATTGATGTGGATTCTACATTGGATATTATTTGTTTATTTCATAAACAATAGTTTAGCCATTTATAGACAGAAAGTAATCATTCATTCATTATTTCCTTCAAATGGTATTACTGGAAATATACGTGATGTTTTAGAAGAATTAGCTTCACCACTAAACATCAATACTTATAGAATTTAAAGACTATCAGAAAGAAAAACGATTACCTTCTGTCTATAAATAATTATTGTTGCATTCGAGCCGAAAAAACTGGCTACTTCGCTCGACTTGACTCGGTTACCAAAAGGATTTTCGATGTCCTACTCGGTGAATCTTTTGTTTTGATCGTGTTAGATCGTCTCGTCATTTACATAGTTTGAATAATGACGTTTTGGATGTCAAATATTGGAAGAAAAATACGAAATAAAGAAAGAAAAGCACGGTTGCTTTTATTTATCATAAGCAGAATTAAAAAAAAAAGAAGTTAATTGACAAGTGTCAAATAAACTAATACTTTCGTGGAAACGAGACAAAGCAAGACGAAAATTTGAAAAATTGAACGAGACTTCTGCTCGTTTAGTACGTTTCAGGTCAAATCTTGCTCGAATGAAACATTACTATAAATGGACAAACTATGCATTTGTTTATAAATTTTTTTTAAATAAACAAATAATATCAAATGGCAAATATTCATAACTAATTGCCACCACTTATATAATTTGAAGGCGTTAAGAATGAAAAGCAATTGCTGTCCATAAATCGCCAAACTGTGCATTTGTTCATAAAATTTGTCTGCAAAATAGACAAATCATTTTGAATGGCAAGTATATCACTAAAAATCATGAATAATATAATTTAAAGCCGATTAGAAAGAAAAAAGGTCACTTTCTGCCTATAAATGGTTAAGCTATGCATTAGATTAAAAACTTTGTTTATAAAATAAACAAATAATATCGATGGTCAATTGTGCGTCACTAAACATCACTATTTATGTAATTTGAAGATGGTCAGAGACAAAAATGATTACTTTCTCTGTGTAATTGACCAAACTGTGCATTTGTTTATAAAATTTGTACTATAAGAAAGAAAAACGATTACTTTCGGTCAATAAATGCCTAAACTATGCAATTGTTTGCATGATTGGTTTATAAACTAAACAAATGATACCAGGCAAAAAATTTTCCTGATCAAATCGATGGGTTTTCCGAAAAATATACTAAATTTTAGAAATTTTGACTCCTATAACTGCCAAACCAAGAAATTTCAAAAGACTAAATTTCATACAAAATGAAGTTAGCCTAATTCTTAACGGAAACGAAAAGATAGCCTATTCTTCGTAGAACCCATTAAAATATACCCGTATCGATAAAATCAAGCAATTTCAACTTACAAATATATTTTGAAAGCAAAATTTCCACGATGTTAATATTTTGCTAATATAATTCGTTTAGAAGAATTAGATTCGATATCCTATACATTATTTTTATTCTCTTGATACTTCAGCATTCATTTTCATCGAGAATGGGTTGAATTAAGTTATTTATTTGAAGATAAAAAGTAATTATTAAAAAATGTCTCATTTTCGCTCTTTGTTGATTTATTTAAAAAATAGTAAATGATAAAAAACAATCTAATCCGCATACGCTCTTATGCAACTATCCCAGATCACTTCTAAAAAATTTGGAAATCGGTCAAGAATTGTAGACTGTAGGTGATTTTGAATAGTAAATTCCTGATTCAACTCACTGTGCTTCTGAGGTGATCAAGTCGACTCTCTAAAATCATCGATTTGAATCTCTTGTTTTGACCAGTTAGGGCCGATTTCACCAACTCTGATTTAATCCATGATTAACTAATCATGATTATTTTTTAATCAATGATTAAATGTGCGTTAACCAGCGATGCGTTCTACTAAGCATTTTCAACCTCTGGTTAGCTAATAGTATACTCTGCTCGCAATAAAGTCTAGTTTCTACGTCTTTCTGTTGTAACGGATACTCTGATTGGTTAAAACGAAATTCTTTTGTAACACTTGGCGCCATATTATTTAGGCGCCTTCTTCTGATAAGACGCCCAAAAATTAAATTTACGTGTGGTTAAAGTACAGTAGAAGAGGAGTGGCAATTCTGTTGTTAACAAAAGAAAATAATGGTTGATTATATTATAGCGGACAAAGTAGAAGGTGTGAGTACAAAATAATCATATATTTCTTTGAACAAGCGATTCTTTTTTTGAATTATTGGGTTTATCTAACCTCAAATTGGACGCAATGCAAACGTCAACTAGGCTTTTTTCAATAACTACTCAATTCACTCATTCTCTGAATATTCGTGGTCTTCTCTAAACGTGGTAAAACATTTCATCATCATCATCATCAGATAAGGATAAACTATCATCGGAAAACAGAGCCATATTTCCTTCCTGTGTACTGCACACACTGCACTTGCGCTTCAATTTCGGGGTTATGTTACTTTAATAACTGATTAAACGCCACAACCAGCCATTATTGGGCGGTTAAGTTAACCGATGATTATCTTCCCTTAATCATGATTAAAAGAATGGTGGAACGCAACGTATTGATTAAATAAGGCTAATCAATGATTAACGATTTAATCAGAGTTGGCGAAATCGACCCTTAGAGTTAGTCACTTTACCGGTTAGCCATCCAGAAAGCTATCCTACACAGTGGCGGCGTAGCATGGGTTGGCACCCGGCGCGGGATTCTATTAAGGCGCTTCAAACAGCTGTCGAATTCGCTAGAAGCAAGCTAGATTTAAATGGTTTTGATGCTAAACGCTATATTTTGAGCGCATAATCTAAAGGCAATTATACCGGTCGTTTAAATCGCTGTTTCCCCGAAAACGTGTTTTTGGTTATTGTTTTTTGTAGTTGAAACTGGAGCGCTCCTGCCCCTCGACCCCAGTATACTACCATCTTTCTGTATTGCTTGCGCGTGACTTTCAAGCGAAAATATACACTCCAACTTCAATTTAAAAAAACAACAAAAAAAGGACTTTTTCGGGAAAAAGCGAGCTGAACCGACCGATATAATTGCCTTTTGATCATGTGCTTAAAATATTGCGTTCAGCAACTTAATCGTTTAGATTTAGTTTGCCCCTAGCGAATTCGACAGCCGTTTGAAGCGCTTTAAGGCTAGATCGTGTATTCTTAGATCATGGTTACCACTGACTAAGCTGCACAAGTAAAGTCACCCCTTGATGCTTGGCATCTTGGGCGGACCGCCCCCTCTTTTCTGCCGCTACTGGTCCAATACTTGCCCCTTAAATATAGTCAGTTTACAAATCTAGATGGCCAGACTGGCCTTCCATTTTTTCTCCGTGTAGTATTAAATAATAATAATTATTATTATTAACGTGTGAGTCAAACGAGAAAAATGTAATTTTTGCCAGGATAACCGGGAAATAGCCTGACTTTTTTTTATAATTGGAGGGTGGTTTTCAAAAACATTTTCACGTACAGCCTATGCTTATTAATGATTATTGTAGAATTTATTTTGATTATAAAATATTTTCTATGCTAACTAAGAGAAAACAAACGATCGAATCGTTCTTAAGGATAAAGTTTATGTTAGGATAGTTGGCATACTTATGGCATCATATCCTAAAGCCTTTTGCAAATGTTGCGGAACCAGGTTACGAAAGAAGCTACAAGGAAAACTAAAATGTTAGCAACTCTCAAGAAACTAAATACACTTGTGAAAAAGAAACTGTACTCAGATAAAATAAAAAGACGCAAAATGTTTAGGAAACAAGAAGCGGAACAGAATCAGGCAAAGTTTCTAGAAAATACGGAGATTACGAACTTTAACAAAACGGAATAAAAGTAAAAAAAATAAACATGAGAATAAAACAGAGACATGATTGGCGTACAGAGTTGAATTTTGTAAAACTCGAGTCTTCTTTTCTATACAATGAAAGAGTTTGTCTTTCTTTTAAAAAAGTCTAATTCGTGTAAAAACGTGCAAGACTAGCATATGTGGTCAATTTTACAGAGAGAGGCTGTCACTTATTTCAAAGGCAACTTAAAGTTACTATCTGCATTAATAATTTTTTTAGGTATTACTTTTAGTCACTTGAAGTCACTTTTTCAAGCCAATTTTTAGTCACTTTTTAAAGAAAAATTCACTATTGTCAATTGTTAAGAAAAAATCTACTTTAGTCACTTTAACTCATCTCACTTTAGATTTTATTTAAAAAAATTTAATTAATTTTTTCATGGAATCTATGTTAATCTATGGTATGAAAATGCTATGCAATATCAGACTTCACTCTCTTTCTGATATTCCCCTTAGTCAAGGAATTCTTCTTGTTCCACTTATTTTTAAAAAACTGTACTTCTTTTCTTTCTCTTTTGATTTTTGTTTAAGGATTTACATCACTTTAAGAACTGCTGTAGGTTCTTAAAAATAATATACCAAAACATGGAGGGCGGAAAAATGTCTTAATGACCAAATTTTCAATTCTACTGTGACGCCTCTCAAATATGCCACGGTGATTTTAGAGTACTTAAAACTTTAAACGCTTTTTCCTCGAAACCACTTTTTTGAACTAGATGGAAACATGACTCGAACAAATCCTCACCGATCGATCGGAAATGAAAAAAATATATTCAAAATTACTTTCTCCAGTGACGCACGTACACTTTTTTACATTTTGTTTTTTTTCATAAACAAATTTGTAACGATTTTTCATGAAACTTTAAACTTTTTTTCAAAAGTGCACATGTTCCGAAAAATCAATATATTAAAAAAAATCCTACATACGTCTCTTGCCGCCATTCTGTCATGAACGAATTTGAAAATAATATTTTTTGTACTTTGTTACTAGTATTATAAATATCACTTTACAAAATTGTGATTGATCTCCTTATTGAACCAAAAGAAAATCCCGAAATGTGCCTTTTTTGTGTGCTCTATAGTGGATTAACCCCTTAAATGAGAATATAATTAATATCACTCAAAAGAAAATCCAATTATTTTGGTTAGAAGTTAATTTTGTTTATTTGAAAAGTCTACTATCATATTTGTGGGTGGAAATTAATATTTTTTGGATTAAAATTCTATTCTTTTTTTTCAAAATTAACTTTTTTGTTGAAAATGCGACTGTTTTTGTTTGTAGCTCATTCTTTTTGTTTGAGATTTTGACCATTTAATTGAAAATGCAACTATTTGGTGAAGAGGTAAAGTTTTTTGTTAAAAATGTATGTAGTTAAATGGACTTTAATTTTTCTTTCCTTATTTATTATTTAATAATGTATTCTTGTTTATAAGTAGAATTTCTTAAATATTTTCTGAATACTTCGCCTTTGATGCTCGTCTCAGTTTTACTGCAGATCCATAAAGTTCCTTTTGCATATTCTTTTTCCTAGAAACGATTTTTTTTTTTGAAAATTGAACTTTTTTATTCTTTATTGAAAATATTTCTTTTTTTTTTAAGCAGAAATTGATATTTTGCGTAAAAAATATTTTAATTTAAAATCAAAGTCAGTTGAATTTTCAAACCAACAATGCGAATTTTCTACGAAATACATGAATTTCATACCAAGTAGTAGAATTCTTAAATAAAGAAGGTCAGCTTTTAACGGAAAATGAATTATTTATAGTTAAAAAAATTAATGTCCAGCCTAGAAAGAAAGAAATTTTCAACAAAATAATTGAATTTTCAACAAAATAGTTACACTTTTAGGGCGTGTCTAAAAGTCCGGTATTCCGTACGCACGTTTAAAATACGGTTATGTCTAAAAGTACGGACTTGGAAAAGGGAAGCGGAAGCTGAAAAAGGGAAGAAGGTGTGACTTTTGTCCGGACGTATAGGCACAGGCCACGCCCCCTTCCCTTTTCCAGCGCCCCCTTACCCTTGGAAGGTCTATACGTTTAGACGTGTCCGCATTATAAATGTGAATAAATGCACGGACTATCGAGATGAATATACAATACATAATTTTAAACCAAAGAGTTTAATTTTCATCTAAAGCCATTAATCTGCAATAATAAAAATGAATTTTTAACGTGAAAATTCAACTGCCGTCTTTGAACTACGATGTGAGGTGTCACGTTTCGCCAGGCTTGTTAATTATCAATTAAATCATAATATATTACTTTTGAAGAAAATGTAGTTAAATTTTCTTTAGTTTCTCTTTCCTTATTCGATTATTATTTATTAATTTCTCCTTTTATATGGAATTTTCCTTTTTTAGCATAAATTGATTAATCAAGTAAAAAAGACCCAAACGTCGAATTTTCAACAAAATATTTGAATGATTGACCAAAAAATATTAATTTTAAACTGAACGGTTGAATTTTTATTATTAAACCTTTGAGCAAGATATCTTCCAGCGTTAAGTCTGATTGATAACACGTTCATTATGCAACACTGACCCGACCCAGATTCCTGATCAATCTCTCTAGCAATCACCCCAAGTGAAGAGTCACATAAATTCATTATGTAAAGCTCTCCACTCGAAATAAATTTGTAGCCAAGGAGTTCAATTTTTAATTAAAGTGACGAATATTAAAAAAAGGAATTTTAAACGAGGAAATTGAACTCCCATATTAGGTCTACAAGAGGATGTGCCAACGTTTCGTCAAGCTTGTTAATGAATAATGATCAATTAAATCATAATAATATACTTTAATAGAAAATGTAGTTAAATAGACTTCAGTTTCTTCTTCCTTATTTGATTATTCATTATTTTATCTATGTGGATAGAATTTCTTAAATAGTTCTTGAATATCCCGCCTTTGATCCTCGCCTCGCTTTAACCGCAGAGCCATAAAGTTCCTTTTATATCTTCTTTTTCCTAAGAAGGATTTTTCTTTCTTTTTCAGGTAGTCAGGAAGGAAAAGGAGCTCTTCCTCTCTGCCGAAATCTCCAAGGGAACGAACGGAATAAGAGGTAACTTGCCACATTTACGCGCGGTTTTACGAGTTCCACTTTTGTAATATACGTGCAAGTTGTGTAGACAGAAGCATAGCTGGTCTGAAAGTGGCAGATGCAAGTGTGGTAGCTTGGTAAGTAAAGGGCAGAGATTAATCTGGTTACATTGCATTGTTACAGCACACAAGTTTGTGCATTATTGCCCTAACTGTGAGTGATATAACTATACGCGATATTGTTTAATGTACATGCTATCAAAATACCAGTACGAGGAACATAAAATGTCTATAAATCTCAATCTCTTCATATATTCCTTCATAAAATTCGAATGTAAAATTTTTAGATTCTATTCACAACATTGAACATTTTTCAGGGTGGTCGTTGGACTGGGAAACTGAGAAATGATTTGGGATATTTGGATATCGGGAAAAGCGGGAAATGCCAATGGATTTTTTTTTTGAACGAGAAATTTACAAATTTTTAGAATAAAAATCTATGCAATCATTTGAAATATCACGACGGGCCCAGTCGGATGAGTATGTGAAATGTGCTTTTGAGCCTTATTCAACCGGACTTGGTCCTATGTAAACGTTACAAAAAAAAAACTCTTTCCATAATATTTGTTTTATTTAGGTTTATTTTGAGGCTCATGTTCTTCAGACTTGTATTCAGTTTGCTCAATATTTTTTTCAAGTCTTCGATTGACTCTACCATTACAAACTTATAATCTAAGACCGCTAACCCACGTACCCTCACTGTCCCGAGATCCAGACGTTTTTTTGTCGATAAGGAAAATTCTTAGAAACTTGTTCATAGAAATAGGGGGTCATTCACAAAATACGT
>JAAAKG020139968.1:0-12223 GCA_010014905.2 Druon quercuslanigerum | reverse complement strand
GTGTGTGCGTAAATAAATAATTATTAATTAACAATCATTTATAAAGCAATTAATGAAATTACTTACTATGTGCTGAATATTTAAAATCTTTGCGAAATATTTTAAGTCTTTGAAAAATTATTGAAGTCTCTGTGCAATGCATACCGTTCTATCAATTGCTTAGTTATATATGCATAATTCACGTAAACTATTAACATATTTTGAACTGTACACATTGTGCCTTGTAATATTATAATTACATGGCTCTGTTCCCACCAAGAAAAAGTAGGCTCCTTCGCGTCTGTGAATAATATTTTAATTTTTCGAATAATAAACAGTGAAATTGAATAACAAAGTAGGAATTTTAAAGCAAAATAGTTCATAAATTCTGACCAACAGAACATTCATTGTGGTGAAAGCAGATGTATTTAAAACAAATGAAGATTCAAGAAAAAAGATGGAAAAATTATGAATGTCTATGATTGCAGAGTTTTCAATTGAAAATTCTGGATCAAAAAATTCTGCTCAAGGAAAGGCTGCGAATTGCATACCCTTCAAGTTTAAACTTAAAAAATAAAATAAAATTCCACACTTTTGCTATTTAACAATTTCAAAAAAAAAATGAAAAAAAAAAAAGATTAGGAAAATTGGTCAGGGTTGTCAACAATGAGAGTAATCTTAAAGTGAATGTAAATTTACCGAAACTCAACAGAAATTTGAACCGATTACCCGATTTTCTTCTATCATTTTTCTGATTGTCTCTTCGTTGTGAAATGAACCTAAGGCAGCATATTAAAATTAAATTTCTTTATATTTTAATTTCTCTCAACGGGCTCTAATTCTCTAAGAATAGGAAGGACAAAAATAACACTTTGGGCCTCCCGCTGTTTCATTGAGCAATGGACCACACCGATATTCTGTTTACCGTAGGTACACTGACGTTCGTGGTTTGCTCCTTCGTAGGCGCATAAAATGCATCATATTTACAATGAATTGAAAAAAGCAACTAGAAGACCATTTTTCGAAAAACCTCTGTGTTTGATTTTTTATTTAGACCTTTATATTATGTGGTTAAAATATGCCATCAAATAATTGATAATTGTAGGACAAAAGCTTGTTTGTGTAATACATGAACTAAAATTCGAGCCTGACGAAGCGCCTGAAACTTATGTGACGCTTTTCTCTTCACATCGTAGACCGATTTATTGTATTCGTGCATGTTTTTTTTGCTTTATTACGCTAAGCAGCAAGCTCTTTTCATTTTGCGTTTGATCGATTTCACTGAATGATCTATAATAATATCGTCATTCGTCGACTGTATAACCTTTTTGATCAAAACCTAACAGAATTCTACTCGTGGTGGACGCCATTGATTTATTCAAAGTATTATGAATTACAAACGTATATTTGTGTAGGGCAATTAGTCAGAATTCTTGTTCTGCTTATTTTGACAGAATTGTACACAAGAAACGATTCACGGGTTTCACCTGGCCGTTCGCTCTAAGCGTAGAAGAAGGAATCTTAACGTGTTCAATTCCTCGGTCTTCCATTGATTTCGCGAATTCATTAGAAGTGAAACAAGTTCCTCTGTCAAGCACTAGTATCTTTTCCAAAATGGTGAAAGTAATGATATAACTTTCCGATCTTTATTAATTCATTGTGCTTTTCACTGGAT
The DNA here is from genome assembly GCA_010014905.2 of Druon quercuslanigerum. Lineage (NCBI taxonomy): Eukaryota > Metazoa > Arthropoda > Insecta > Hymenoptera > Cynipidae > Druon > Druon quercuslanigerum. The sequence goes on along the minus strand of JAAAKG020139968.1, from coordinate 10,569 downwards.
ATAATACTATGTATTTCGAAAACGCATCTACGATAATTAAAATGTGTTTCATACCACAGCGAGCCGCTTTTACAGGTCCATAGTGATTAACGTAAACGGTTTCGAGCGGTTTGCGTATCGTAAAGCTGCAAAATACCTTTTCGTTTTCCTATTGGCATCGGGTAGGTTTTATATTTTAAACAATTTTCAATATGCTCTTTTATGCGCGGTCGCATATTCGGAAACCAGTAAACGTTTGTTATGAAATCGATTGATTTTTTGAGACTAACATGGCCAACAACGTCGTCTGAAGTTTGAATTACGCCCCTCACCATAGACTCGAGTACAAAGAGCAACGGATTTTCGCCGCTTTTACGACACACTACGCCATTACGAAGCTCGTAAAGTTTACGTTCGGAAATTTCTATTTTCTAATTCTTTGTATTAGGCTGCGAATACTTGGATCGAGTAGCTTTTTATAAACAGCCACTGGGTCGAAAGATCACGTTTCGATATGATCATGATGTTTCGGGTAAGTGCGTCGACGTGTTGCATGCCATCACCTGGCCGATTTTCTAATGTGTAAAAATAACTTTTTAGGGCCCATGCCAATCGATTAACGCGAGTATTAATTTACTTTTTACTCGAGGTCTTTTTGACCGCATTAAAAATGGTAATTATCCTTATCGGTTTGCCTTGAAGATAAACTCGGAAATCGGCTTTAGGTCAAAGCTTGTGTATCATGATTTACCTTGCAGCCGGTCTATCTGATCTTCAACATGAGGCAACCGGTAGTTGTCTGTGACATTTATTTTGTTTAAAGCCCGGTTATTTACACGAAGGTCGGAAATCACCATTTTTCCGCTTAGTTAGAACAAAGAGACTACTAAAGAGTAAATCGCTAGGCCTAATTTCTCTATCTTCTAAACGGCGATTGATGATCTCACGAGAAGCAATAACACCTATTACCGCATCTAACTCGTTAGGCATCCTTGTCAAATTTCTTCCTAATAAAGCGGGGTAAGTCATAGTCGAGTCTAGTACTACGGCAAAAGGGACCTTAAATCAATTACCGGGCAAAGTTTCTACATGAATTTCTGTATGAATATAACGATAAATTGTCAGTGGCGATTTATTTAATTCACCGACATTTTTACGATCTACACCTATAGATGGCGTCTTCATTTCTTCGATGTTCTCTTTATCCTTTCTTCCTGTTATTCCAACCAGTGATGTAGTGCTGTCAGGTGCTTGATGCATTCTCCACCAAATTTGACGTAGATGTACTTGATTCAGATTCGGGGTAACTATAACGATATTCATGATCTTCCAGAGAGTGTTTGGACAGTCTCCGGATATGTGTCCTTCACCATTGCAATTAAAGCATTTGATTAAACTGCTGGACTGATTCGGAAACGTGACGGTGGGTTTCTTGACAATTGTTGCGACCTGAACAACAGCGCCAACTCTCCAAATATGTTTACACTGATCTCAGGTTCCAAGGTGTCGAATTCCAACAATTCGTTGGGCGTCTTAAATTTTGACCCCAACATCTGAACGTTTAAAACGTAGTCGTTAAAATTTTGGATAATATATTCGATCTTATCCCTGTCGACAAGTCTTAATTCCGTCATTAACTATAATTGTCCAAAAATTACGTTGAGAATTTTCCTCCTGCTTTCCAGAATCGGCTCTCCATTTTCTTGACAAAAAAAACGTGGCTCTTGTGAGATGCACACATTATAATTAAAGCTTCCTTTAATTCACCCTAGTTTTTGCTAATGGTTCCTTGTGTATAATCATAAAAATCCCTGGATTGACCTTTAAGCTGTTTTGTCACCAGAACCTTAATGATTTGATCGGAGACGCCGCACGCTTCTTTAATCTCGTCCACTCTAGCGATCCAGATGTCCACATCTTCTGCAAGTTCTGCCCACTATCGCAAACACGAGGCATGCGCGATGCAAATGGAATTTTTTCTAATCCGTCTGTAACTTAACAGTCCGGCCGCTTGCGCGCCCATATACCACTTTTGAAACTCTAGGAAGAGCAAAAGAACCTATTCGCCGTTTATTTTAAAATAATTAGGATCGTATATTCATGTATAAAAAAACTTACAAAAAGCGATGAAAAGTAAAGACGGTATATCGTCCCGGAAACTCATATTCTTTTCGATACCAGCGCCAATTTTTTATACAATGGCCGTAAGTAACGCGGGAATTAAGATAAGTGCTTGCATAATTAAATTTCAAATAAAGCGAGGAATTAAAAGGAATTCAATGTCTTTACAAGAAGTTGAAGGAATTCAAAGAATTGAAGGATTCTCCTATTTCTTTCTGGAGTTTAGGGAATTCCTTATACTCAGAGATTTCCTAAAATTTTAGGAATTTGAAGAGTTCAGAGAATTCAAGGAAGTCAGAGAACGAACAAAATTCTAAGTATTTGGGGAATTCTATGACTTCTGCGAATTTAGATAATTCTGAGAATTAAGGAAGTTCTAAGAATTTAAATAATTTTGATAATTCAAAGAGTTCTTACAATTTAGAGTTTACGGAATTCTTTCAACTCAGTAACTTCATTTAATTTAAGAAATCCGGAGAATGTAGAGAATTGAAGAATTTCAGGGAATTTAATTCATTAAGAGAATTTAATCAAGTTCAGATTTTAAGGAGCTCGTGAATTTGGGGAATTCTATGACTTCTGCGAATTTAGATAATTCTGAGAATTAAGGAAGTTCTAAGAATTTAAATAATTTTGATAATTCAAAGAGTTCTTACAATTTAGAGTTTACGGAATTCTTTCAACTCAGTAACTTCATTTAATTTAAGAAATCCGGAGAATGTAGAGAATTGAAGAATTTCAGGGAATTTAATTCATTAAGAGAATTTAATCAAGTTCAGATTTTAAGGAGCTCGTGAATCCGTAGAAATAAACGAATTACGGGTACAAATAAGAATTCAGAGAACTTAACGAATTCAAAGAAGCCTAAGAATTCAAGTTATTCTGGGCATTCCAGTAACTCAGGGATATCTAAGAATTCATATTATTTAAAGAATTCAGGGATGTCTAAGAATTCATATAATTTAAAGTATTAAAGGATTTCTAAAAATTTAGGGACTTCAGGGAATTTAGGGCATTCAAAGAATAAGAGGAATTTTTAGAACTCAGGGAATTCTTGAAATCAAGGAATTCTAAGACTTCAAGGAATTCTGAGACTTGAAGGAATCCTAAGAATTCAGAGAATTTTGGGAATTCTTAGAACTCAGTCAATTTTTTCAAATTAGTATAGAGAATTGAAGGAAGTCAGAGAATTTAAGGAAATCAGAGAATACAGGGCATTCTACGAATTAATGGAATTCCAGGAATTCTGTAAATTTAGATAATTCTAAAAATTGAGGGAGTTATTAGAATTCTGAGAGTGATAAGATTGTATGGAGTTCTAAGATTTAATAGAATTCTAAGAAAATTTGAAGTTTTCCCCTAGCATTTTCAATTTTTGAAAGAACATGACGTATAAAAATTATTTTTCAGGACCAGAAGCAGTACGCGCAACGAACGTTTTCTACTATCTCACGTACGAAGGAAGCGTTGATCTGGAAACCATTACGGATCCGATAATGCGAGAAGCTATAGAAAATCAAATAAGAAATTTCGGCCAAACGCCTTCACAGCTTCTTCTAGAGCCCCATCCACCTAGGAACTCCGCAATGCATGCAGTAAGTGGAAATGGGTCCTTAACGAGCTCCAAGTTCGCTGCTAATTCTGTGCGCGTGAAAAATACTGTTAGTGTCGAACAATGAACATAGCGAACATGCTGTCATTTAAAAGTAACAACATTTGTGATTTTCCGTACGATGCTAATTTATTTTTACTTTCATAATCAACTCAATTAATAATAATGCATTAAATATATTAAAAAAATTATTGTATTTTTCGTACGCACAGCTGAATTTAGCAGTACTCACTTGAACGGTTTCGAAAAGGCGGTGTTGAAAATTATTTGAGGGTCCTTTTTAATAAATTTTAAAGATAAAAATGTGCATTGGAAATTGATCGGAATTTCGGAATCAAAACATATAACTACTTTTTTCACAACACACAGTCGGACAAAAGTAGATACTTTCTTATAAATTAGTCTATAGATCACAATTTTATCCCATTGAGACGTTTAAGTATCCAAAGATAATAAAAAAATAGGTAGCTTGACTCAAAATATCTTAAAATGTTTTTGATGTTAATTCATGTTTGTCTCCTGGTCTGGAATCAATATTTTTTATATTAATTTTTTTTAATTTGACAAAATGCTATATTGCTGCGCTGAGTTTAAACTCCAGGTGTTTCTTTTTTTTACAATAAAAAAATTCAATACTCCAAAATATATCGATTGTAGACCAGTACACAAAAGTTAATGAACATCATTAATTATTTACGACATTTACGATGGTAAAAACCTTAACATCAAACATAAATATAACTTTTATGTTTATAAATTAAATCTTACAAGTATAAGGAATGCCATTATAATTCAACTTCTATGGGGTTGTGTCTCAAAGTACTTTAATAAAAAAAAGGTATTATTATTTTTAAGACCGAAAACATTTTTAGTTTGTGTTGACGTATTTGTTAACTTACGTTGATGTGGACAGAGGAATGACTTGACTCACTGATAAAGTGTCTTTTCTGGTTAATAGGAGTATAACAATTTATTTAGCTCAAGTAAATCACTAGTCAGGAATACACTTTTGATTTAAAGATCGCAGCTAACTGCCAGAGATGACGCAATCTCTCCCGTACGCGCGCTTTGAGGGCGCGTACGACTGACGGTTTCCGGCTGACCAGAGCGCTATCGCTTCTTTTCTTCTATAATTACTGACTCGCTCCCCACTAGTACGCGCTATGCCATCTCGCGGCTGATAAAAGGAATATATTTTATTTCATAACAATCGCCAATCCTACTTTAATTTGGTCTCCAAATTAGTAGTCCTCAAAACTGTTTATAACAATAGCTATCATTATCTTTTTACTTATTTGTGTGATTAAATGTAATCAAAACGAAATTTTATTTATCGATAATAACGCTATTTTCTATTTTTGCTATTTAATTTATTTATAATAATTAAATGGAATAATAAGAAATTATTTCTATTTTGTGAATCCTCATGCATTGATTGAACATGATATAAAGTTTAACTAACCAGTTCTTAAAGCGTGAAGAATTATTTGGTAGAAAAGTCACTTGTTTATATTAAATATGAATGAAAATTTTATAAATAAACAAATGGTGAAAACGAAAGTTCTGAGCTTGAGGCTTTTCGGAATTGAATTCGAATTATATTTAAAAAAATACAAACTGGACCAAAATTGAAAGATCTAGACTTTTTTGAACTTAACTATTCCCTCCCACAGTTGGACATGGTATGATATAAAAGCCTAATCAAAAGGGATAAAAAATTCCTCTATATTTTTACAGACTCCTATGATGTTCAACAGTATTCCAGACGACGTTTGTATGACCGCAAAGTTTCCTTCGAATTCACCAATTTGCCATATTTCAGCAAATACGCTTCCTCAAGTACCTAATCCGTGCATCGTGACGATCACCACAGGTCATCAATTTGCTCTCAATAGGTGGAATTTAAATTATACTGGTGAGATAAAGAAATATGATTGCGAAACATAACATGACGTTTTTTGTCAAAATTTGGATTATTTTTTATTGATATAAAAATCATATTTATTCACAACAGCTTCAGTTCAGTCCCCGAGTTATGCAGATAATCCTCAAGTTCAAGTTGTGCATCAGCCTTTCCAAATGGACCCAATTTTGGGTAAGTCAATTTATAGACTGACTGTTAATTTTATTTAATGATAAATAATGCATTATCTTCCTATTTTTATATTTTTGTTTAGCGTTTCAAACAGCTCAAATCTGATACGTATACTGTTAAAAATGTTTCGAAATTTTACGATTGTGAAATTGTAACATTTAAAAATGTAATATAAAATCAAATTTTATCATATTATTTTGAAAAGACTTGTGGCCTTAAAACAGTGTTACAACTATATAGGAATAATTTTCAATTGGTTAGAATAATTTAAAAAATTGTTATCGTTTTTATAAACAAATTAATGAAAGAAGGAAATTTTTGGGATTTGCAATATTTAGCTCATTCAAATCCATATATTTTGTATAAAATGTGAGCGAAATGAATGTTTCATTACCATTAATTAAGAATAGATGCTTTTTGATAATTCTTTGAACAATTTTTATAATTTTTATACGAAATCAACTTGGGATGTCTTTCCGATGATTCTTTGCTATGGTGCTTTACAAATTGACAAGAATTATTTATTATTTAAACAATTTTTCTAAACAAATGTACATTTTTGCGATTTTTTAATGAATAGTCTCAATTTTTATGAAATCAACTAAGTATTTCTTTTCGATGACTCCTTACTACGATACTTTACAAATTGACCACATTGATTTATTATTTAAACAATTTTCCTAAACAAATTTACATTTTTGCGATTTTTAAATGAATAGGCTCAATTTTTTACGGAGTCAACTATAGATGTCTTTTCGATGACTCTTTGTTATAAAACTTTGCAAATTGACAACAATTATTTATTCTGTGAACAATTATTATAAACAAATTCATAGTTCGACGATTTTTCAATGAATAGACTCAATTTTTATTTGCGGAATCAACTAGAGATGTCCTTTCGATGACTCTTTGCTATGAAACTTCACAAATTAAAAATAATTATTTATTATTTAAGTAATTATTCGCATAGTATTCGTAGTATTTCGTATCGTTTACCATTTAAGCGGTGGGCCTGTAGATTGGATGAACATAAAAAGATACTGAATGAAAGAAAGTTCAGAAAAGGATGCCAGAAAATTCTTTGATAATTAACGTACAATATCCAAATTAACTGGTTTGAGCAATCAGTTACTCGCGATTTATCGCGAAAGCTTTTATGAATTTGCCATCGAGACTGGCGATATGTTTATAAAAGAATATGATTTGTTTTTCATTTCACCATTAGTTCATAAGATTCTGATTCATGGAGGAAATATCATTGATTCTTTTGCAATACCAATTGTTAAATTATCTGAAGAGGCTCAGGAATCGCCAAATAAATACCTAAAAAGAGGTCGAGAAAATAATACAAGAAAATGATCTCCTATCAAGAGCACTGAATTTGAATACCACACGAGGTCATTGGATTGAGAAACAGTGTAAGTTGTCAATCTGCAAAAAGCTCTCAAAATGCCCATTAATTATAACTGTGTTTTTTTTAATTGTTTAAATAATGAATAATTGTTGTGACTTTGAAAAGTATCATAGCAAAGAGTAATCGAAAAGATACCCCTAGTTGATTCCGTATAAAAATTGACCCTAAACATTGAAAAGTCGCCAAGCTCTGAGTTTGTTTATAAAAATTTTTCAAACAATTACCAAAAAGCATGTATTATTAATTAAGGGTAATGGAACATTCATTTCTCTCACATTTTATAAAAAATATATTGATTTCAATGAGCTAAACATTTCCAGTTTCAAAAAATGTCTTGTTTTCGTTAATTTGCTTACAATAGAATAATAACTTTTTTAATTATCCTTACCAACTGGAAATTATTCCCATATAGTTGTAACACTGTTTAAGATCTTCTTTGATCAATTTTAATGTCTTAAAAGAAATGGAACTAGGGAAAAGTTAAGAAAAAAATAACAATCAGCTTTGTTGTTAAATAACAAATTTTTAAGTAATTAAAAAATCTAATTACACAAATATTTTCAAAATTTAAAAATCTTTTATTTAAAAAAACGTACTTTTTTCTGTCCCCTTGTGCGTCGACTGTTAACTCAAAATTGTGTTTTGATAATGAACTTCCATATTCTTATTATTTTAAAGTATTGAATGTTCAAATCAGAATTTTCGCACATTGTGCTACAATAAATGTTTGAACAATATTTTTAATTATAATGGTTGATTTGATAGCGCAAGTCACAAATAGTTCGAGTGTCGCTCTACGGCGGCATCTGGGTGACAATTTCAGTCAGAAGGTGAAAATCAGAAGCAACTGCTTTATAACAACAATTGACAGTCGGTTTATAGTTGCTTGTGGCTTCTGGGACAACAGCTTTCGTGTCTTTTCTACAGAAACCGGTAAATTTTATTTTTATAAAATTATAATATTAATCGAGAAGATCCACTAAACCAAAGTAGAAATTCTCATTTTATTATTTTAAATTCCAGCAAAGATTGTGCAGATCATTTTTGGTCATTATGGGGTGGTGACGTGCTTAACAAGGAGTGACTTGAATGCCATGACGGATTGTTACATCGCATCTGGAAGTGCAGACTGCACAGTTCTTCTTTGGCACTGGAATGCTAGGACTCAATCAATCGTCGGGGAAGGAGAGACACCTGCACCACGAGCTACTCTTACGGGTCACGAACAGCCTGTAACGACCGTTGCGATCTCTGTCGAACTAGGTCTTGTTGTCTCTGGATCGCAATGTACGTACTTTTCTATCAACAATCATATTTTAAATAAAATTCTAGCAACTATTATCGGTTTCAGAATTGTATCAACATCTATGTTTGGGAAAGTAGGATATTTCTATCAAATTTTACCCGCTGAGAAATTGTATACTTTTCTATCAACAGTTTCTCAATAAACATTTATAAAATTTCATCAAAACAGAACTTGTAGTAAATCATATCTTTTACAATCCTGTAAATTTTGATCAAATTCCATATATTGAAAAATCTTATACTTCTCTATCAAAAGTTTATCTTTAAATTTCTGTCAGATATTATCTAACACATTTTTGGAAATTTCAATCCATTTTCATATAATTACAAATGTTATACTTTTCATCCGACAGATTGTCATTAAACCTGATCAAATCTTATTGACACAGAACTTGTATCAAATCCAAACTTTGAAAATCTTTTAAACATCTATCAAATGTTTCCATCGAGAAACCTTATATTTTCCCTTAATATTTTCTCGTTGAATTCTATAAAATCTTATTGGAATATGGTTTACAACAAATTGTATGTTTTGGCAATTTTAAAATTTCTATTAATTTCCATCTGTCGAGAAATTCTTTACTTTTTTATAAACAGTTCCTTACGGAAACTTGACTAAATCATATCGGCTAATAAATGGTATCAAAACTAATTATTTAGAATGTCAGATATTTCGATGAAATTGTAACTGTTGAGGTTGATATAATTTTCTTTCAAAGGTTTCTCATCATAATTAAGCCAATTAGTTAATTACTAATAACTAACCAATTACTTAATTACAAAAGTTAGTATCCGCACAAAATTGTATCAAATCCTATGTTTCAGAATGTTGGACATTTCTACCAAATTCTAACTGTTATAAAATCCGATACTTTCCTATGAACAGATTCTCATTAAACCTCTATTAAATCTTATACACAAAGAACTTGTAACAAATCCGACTGTCCAAAATTTCGTAAATGTCTATTAAATGTGTCAACCAAAAAATCTTGCCTTACTCATAATAAAATTGATTTACTAATTAAACTCACGTAAATATTTGTGCACAGTGAAAAAGGGTTATAAAAACAGAATAGTCACAAATTAAATGTCTAATTGCATGTAAAAGTGATTGAATTGAAAAATAACGAAAATTATGAAATTATCGTTAAATACGCATGGAACTAATAATTCACAGCTTAATTGTCCTTAGTACGCTCGATTTTTTTGGGGAGCCAGCACAATTGAGACTCCGGATTCTATAACCACGCATAAAATTTGCCTAGCGGCTTGAGAGTTGGCCCCTGATGACTTGAAAATCAGTTTTCTAAAATTTAACTTTTTAAAACATCACTTTGCAGAAAATTTCATAGCGCATCTTTTTCCTCTCAACAAAAAAGTTGTACCTTTAACCGTTTCTGTACAAATCAAAGAAACTTAATATTTTAGACCAGCAAATTAACTAAATATTTTCACTTCAACTCGCTCCGAAAGAAGAGGTTCTTTATATTTTAAGGAAAACATTTAATACGATGTTCAAACTGTTGTTAAGATAATGTGCAATTTGAAATTTATTTATTTTGTTAACTAAGAAAGTTATACATTTTGTTGGCAACCAGTATCAAAATAGCGTTAGACAATTTTCATACGCTTCGTTTATTGAGGGAATTTTGAGTAACCCCAAGCTTCCAGCAATAAAAATGCTTAGCAAGATATAGTTAAGTTTTCTGAAAGGTTTTATCCTAATTGAATTATTCTATAACAAAATAGGAGCATTCTTATAGCATTGATCGAAAACCTGATAGGTGACAATTTCGGAGTCTTGACCTGCTCGACCACAACCCTCGCCTCTGGACTGGAATTATTTTAGTCTTATGTATTTGCTGAGACTATTAAGTTAAAATTTGAACATCAAACCACAAGGAATTTATTTCTTGTTAGGTCAAAAGCATTAAATATTTATATCTTACATTATACATACGTATTTACAGGGTTATTACAAACATTCAGAAAGTATATCTCACAACATAAATTTTAAAACAAAATAATAATAACAAATAATAA
>JAAAKG020139967.1:0-12224 GCA_010014905.2 Druon quercuslanigerum | reverse complement strand
CCTTGAATAAACGGCAAGGCTCTTGATAATTGAATTTTCAGTTTATTTTTTTTTTTAAATTTCCAACCATTGAAAATTCAATTTTCTTAAATTTTTAACATTTAAAAATGCAATTTTTTAACTTGAACAAAAAAAGGACAATGTTTTTATTGAAAATTGAAAAAAAATTAAAAATTTTGATTTAAAAGTAAAGAATATTGAATATTCTGAAGTTAAAACTTACAGAAAATTAACAATTCAATTTTTAGCAGTTAAATTCTTTTATTTTCCAAGAAACAAAAAATAAATTTTCTTCAATTTTCAAAATTTGAAGAAATTTAGAATTGAATTATTATTCATAGTGGTGAATTCAACGGTTGAAAATGTGAGATAATTGAAAATTTAATTATTATTTGTTTAAAAATAAAAAAAAAGATAATTGAATTTTCAGGTTAATTTTTTTTCAATTTCCAATAATTGAAAATTTAATTTTCTTCAATTTTTAACGTTTAAAAATGCAATTTCTTTTACTTGAACAAAAAAAAAGAAAATTTTTTTTTGAAAATTGAAAAAATTTAAAGTTTTAATTTAAAAGACAAGAATATTGAATATATTGTAAAGTTTAAAATTAGTAGAAAATTCAAATCTTAAAAATTAAAATAACTGTTGGAAATTGATTAAAATTAAAGGAAATTGACAATTAAATTTTTAGCAGTTGCATTTTTTTAACTTGAAAAAAAACAATGTAAATTAAAAAAAAATTTAAATCTTATTTAATTTAAATTATATATTTTTATATATATATTTATTAATATTATATATTGAATTATTAACTGTTGTGAATTTAAGAAATGGGATAGGTTAATTATCAAGGTAGGAAATTTAAATCAAAAAAGTGAAGAGAATTTATTATTGAATTTTTAACATTTGAAAATTCTAAAAAATTGCCATGAAATTTTTTAGCAATTGCATTTTTTTAGTTTTTTGGGGAAAATAAATAATCCAACCGGCTCTCGGCAGGGAATTTGTGAGAAAAAAAATCCAACTCTAATCGCATCCTAATATGTAACTATATCTCATTTTTCTACTTTTTTAAAAAATGCGACTAATCGATTATTTTCCGTTTTTCTTCAAAGTTTTAATTGTATTCACAATGCATCTTGTAACATTTTAATTTAAAACTAGAAAAAATGGTACGATTTATATTTAGATAATTAAAAATCTAATATTATCTCATTAAAGATTCATTCTGATGAAATTTTTAATTATGGTAATTAATGGACGTTCCCTGATATTACTATTGAACAAGAACTTAATTTGCGATTTTTAAGCCATTTAATACTTTCCCGATTCCTACTTTACCGGCATTTTCTCACAATTTACGTCCAAAAAAATTGAGATTTTCAACCAAAAATTAGGGCAATTACCAACAAAAAACAAGAAAAGTTATTTTATTTTTAATTATTCAAATTTAAGAAATAATTATTATTTATATTTATTTTTTTGTTTCCAGAAATGTATGATTTTAGTTTGAATTTTGCAAAAGAGACCCTCTACATTTCTGCCCTTTGGTGAAAAAATACTGCCATAGGTTTTCTTTTATTTACTTTTTCATTTTTTTTTTCAAGTACAAATTTAGGGCAAAAGTTTTGGTTCATCCCTTAAAACGAAGTTTTCTTATTTATTAAAGAGTGAGCGCTACATTTTTTGTTTCGAAAAAAAATTTATTGAATTATTTTCGGTGAAGAATTATTGTATGAAAAAAATTACTGTTGAAATATTGTATGTTTTTTTATAAATCTAATGATTTTTTTTTATTATTAAAAACAATTTTGGACTAAAAACTTGAAGATAAGGTACAAAAAATGAATTAAGATTATAATTTTATTTTTAAATCTCATAATTTTTCTACTGAGAATCCATTAGGTTGTTTTTAATTTGCCAAAATATTATTTGCAAATCGCTACACATTTTATAAAAAATTGACTTTTTCAAACTTTTTTATGGACTAAAATGTTTATTAAATTATATTAATATTATATTTTTCAGACTTGTTTTCAATACAAAATTCGACTTTTTCTCAAGTTTTCTATAGTTCTAAACGGAATTTTCATTTTTCCACAGTTTAGTTTCCGGGATTCGAATTGTCAATTTTTTAAATTCAATTTTTAACTGCTGAAAATTTCATTTTTGATTTTGTTTAATTTTTTTTCGACGATAAACACTGATATAATCAAAAATGGTTAAAAGATTTTTAATCTGTTTCAAATTATAGTGATTTTTGGATTAAAATACCATTTTTTTAAGCGTCGAAAATAACCTAAAATTGCGAAAAAATTATGAATATTCTTTTAAAAATATAAATATTTTTTAAAATTAATAATAGCAATTTGGAACTAAAAAACTCGAAAATAACGTAAACAAAATTAATTAAGATTCTAAATCTTATTTAAAACTAATTTTTTAAATATAAAAAGCAGGTAAGTCAGAGTTATGATTTTTTGTTTAAATCTCATAATTTTTCTACTGAGAGTCCATTAGTTTGTTTTTAATTTGCCAAAATATTATTTGCAAATCGCTACACATTTGATGAAAATTGAATTTTTCCAAATTTTGTATGGTCTGAAATGTTCATTGAATTCATGTAAAATCATGTGATTATTACATTTTTAAGACTTGTTTTTAATACGGAATTCGACTTTTTCTCCAGTTTTTCTATAGTTCAAAATGGAATTTTCTTCTTTCAACAATTTAGTTTTCGAGATTGAAATTTTCAATTTTTTAAAATCATTTTTAACTGCTCTAAATTGAATTCTCAATTTTATTTTTTTTTTTCCGACGAAAAACACTAATATAATTAAAAATTGTTAATAGATTTTAAATCTGGTTCAAATTATAATTATTTTTGTTTGAGAATACCAGTTTTTGATTTAAAGCGATAATATAACCTAAAATTGTGAAAATATTACGAATTTACTTTGAAATATTATATATTTTATAAATTAAAAAAGCCATTTCATACTTAAATCATTGGTATTATCCGAAATTATTGAGGCTTTTAAGTTGTATTATTTTTAATTATTTTTTCTTAATAAAAGCAATTTCACGTGAAACATGTTAACATAACCTAAAATTGTTGAAAATGGTAAGCATTCTTTCAGATATATATATTTTTTTTAATATAAAAATTACCGGTGAAACACATCAACATACCGTAACAATCAATTGTTCCAAGTTATGCATCTTCTTTAAAATTTAATAATTTTTATTTAAAATAACCGATTTTATATAAAGAACGTTAGCATAACCTTAAATTGTGAATAAATTGTAAGTGCTTTGAAATCTGTGTTGGAAGTTACTAGCTTAACTGACAATTGTACAAAAAAAATAGTTCTTTTATTGAAACTTTACTCTCTCTTTTTTTTTTGTACTAAAAATACCGAATTCTCGCGTAAATCGCAAACATCGCTTTAAATTGTTGGAAAGTTGGGAATCTTCTTTATAGAAGAAAATTTAATTTTTATTGTTGAAAAATTAAAAAATTCATTTTTAACTGTTGAAGTTTAAAAACTGAAGAAAATCGATCATTGAAATTTCAAAAGTTGAAAATGGAAATAAATTGATAATTAAGTTTTAAATAGTTGAAAATTGAAGCAAAGTTGTGATTGAATTTTAAAAAAAATGAAAATTTTATTGATGAAATTGGATGAAAATTGAATTTTCAACATTTAAAAATTGCTGAAAATATATAATTGAATTTTCAACGTTTGAAAATTGAAGAAAATTGATTATTCAATTTTTGACTGATGAATTCTCAGTCGGGACCTCTCAGTCCAATTTATAAAAATGTAATCTTAAATTGCAGAAATCATTATTATTCCACATTATTAATTTAAAAATACACTATTTCTGACAAAACGACCTTTTTCTTCTTTTCTGCTGTAGAAAATAATGTTTAAGATTATTTGCACCTTACTTTGCACTGTAATCGCTGCAATTATTAAAATGGTTTAGAAAATTCAGAAAGTGTCGATAAGGTAGGAATTCGAACAGAAAAAATGTATCATTTTATCAATTTAAAATTAAAAGGTTTCATTTTATCATTGTTAACATGAGTGTTTCTTTAAATTTACGAAGCAAAAATCCAAAATTGAAATTCATATCTATTTTGAAGACACAATACTTGTACAAAAGGCACACAAATCTGAATTATTTTTCCTCGTTTCATGGAGACTCGTAGTAAATCATAAAAGGTGAAGTATTCTTCTAGCATGACGATAATAAAAAATAGAAAAATAAAAATGTTGCACTATGCATATGTAATCGTGCGAAATATGTGTTGTGCAGTGAGCACATCAGTGTTACTATTTTTGTGTAAAAATATTTATTCCCAGTGAATGTATATTTTAAATTCGCCTACTTCATATAAAATTGCGAATTTCCTAATTTAGTAGTGTAGCTTTACAGGAATTACCCTACTTACCGACCGAGCATGATTCTGTTCCAGGCTAATCTACCGATCGTGAGTATTATCATGTGTCCGTAATACAGATTCCTGTTGGATAAGCTTGGAGTAGAACCTTGCTCGGCCTGTAAGTGTGGTAAGTCCTGTATAGCTATACTACTTATCAGTATTTAAAAATTTTCACGTACGCTTCTGCATTCATTTGTATAATTACTATTTTCGGCGTTGATCTCCGATAATTCAATGTAAATAAGACATTGAAAAAAGAATAAAAAAATGATGAAAAAAAGGAATAGATGTTTTTTGTACGTGGAAAACTCGTGGAATTTTGCAAAAATAACAGGAAGTTTTTAGTCGCGCCTGTTTTAAAGGCCTCATTATTATTTTATAAAATACACATTATTTTAGAAACAATATTTTTTGAAATTATTTGATAAAAAATTATTTAAAAAAATTATTGTATCGTAATTGAAGATGCATACTTTAACTTGAAAATTCATCTCATTAATAGAAACTTTACCTATTTTGGTGAAAAACCGTGGTTTTATAGTTGAGCATTTAGTTTTTAATTAAAAATTTAACAATTTATTTAAAGATTAATTATTATAATTGAAAATCCGTGTCGTATTTCGTTGAAAATTAAGTTGAAAATTCATCATTTTAATTGAAAATAATTAAAAATTTCGTGTTTGAAAATGAATTCTTTAATTCTTGATTTTTTTTTTGTAGGAAATTAATCTTCATGGTTGAAAATCCAACTAATGAATTAAAAGTTGATTTACATTGTTAAAAAATAATTTTTTTTCAAAATATATTATTTTAGTTGTAAATTAATTTTTTTGGATTCAAATCTAACTAATTTGTTGAATTTTGTTTTAAATTAATTCTAGTAACTGAAAATTAAACTATTAAAGTTAGGGATTCATAATTTATAGCGGAAATAAACCTCTTTTGTTGATATTTGATTTTTTTATAAATATTTTTTTTTATGGAGAATTAACTATTGCAGGTGAACATTCATAATTTTAAATTAAAATTCTTCGCTCAAGTTGAAAACTTAACTAATTGTTGAAAATTCGTCACGTTATTTAAAAAAATTATTTTACTATACATTGTGTAAGAAAGCAATATTTTTTAAATGATTTAATGAAACACTATTTAAAAATTATTTTATGTAACTATTCTCGTTAAAAATTCCTCATTTTATTTAAAATTAATTAAAAATTTTTTTTAGTTGAAAATTAATTCTTTAATTCTGGAATTTTTGTTTGTTTGTAGAGAATTAATCTTCTTGGTTAAAAATCTAAGAAATTAATGAAAGTTTAACCAATTTGTTAAAAATTCATTTTTTTGTTGAAAATGTATTATTATAGTTGAAAATTCATTTCTTTTTTTTTAAATATAACTGTTTTGTTGAACATTTGTTCTATTTTTGGTTTAAATTTAATTTTTGTAACTAAAAATTTAACTATTACAGTCAAAGATTCATCATTTGATTTGGAAATATACCTCTTTCATTGACATTTTATTTTATTCTTTTTTTTACTGAAAATTAATTATTACAGTTGACCTTTCATCATTTTAAATTAAAATCCATCGCTTAGGTTGAAATTTTAATTAATTGTTGAAAATTCGTTCATTATTCAAACAAAATTATTTGATCAAACATTGTGTAAGGAAACTATATTTTTTAATATTATTTAATATAACATTATTAAAATAAATTATTTTGTTAAAACTAATTTTAAAAAATTAGTATGTCAAAATTCTTGTCGTAGTTTGTTGAAAATTAGGTTGTTTTTTATTTAAAATTATTTTTTCTACTGAAAGTCTAACTATTTACTTACTTATTTACTTAATTTTTTAGAAAATCATTTTTTCGTTCAAGGTTTATCATTTTAGTTGCAAATTCTTTTTTTGGTTTAAAATTTATCTAATTTGTTGAAATTTTTTTAAAAATAATTTTTGTAACTGAAAATTAAACTAATAAAATTAAGGATTTATATTTGAAATACAGCTCTTTTGTTGACATTTGATTTTTTTTTATAATTTATTTTTTTACGGAGAATTAGTTATTCCAGTTAAAGATTCATAATTTAAAATGAAAATCCATCTCTTAGGTTGAAAATTTGAAAATTTGAATATTTCGTTTGAATATTCATTGTTTTAGTGAAAACTCACCTTTTTCGTTGAAAATCCTTTTTTTTTTGTTTTTAAGTTTTTTTTACTAAAAATGTAACTATTCTATTTTAAAATTCCTGATTTTAAATGTGAATTAATTTATTTGGTTAAAAATTCATATTTTTTAGTTGTTGAAAATTGATTTTGTTATTGAAAATTTAAATCTTTCAGTCGAAGACTTATAATTTCATGTGACACTTCGTTCTTTTCTATTTTAAAATTAATTTTTTAACGGAAAATATAACTATTTTAATTAAAGATTCATCATTTTTATTGTTGTTGAAAATTCTTTTCTTTGGTGAAAATTAAACTCTCTAACTGAAAATGTAAATTTTTTCGCTGAAGATTTATAATTTTAATAACAAATTTATAACATTCGTAGAGTATCCATTTTTCATGTTGAAAATTAATTAAGTAACTGAAAATTTGTTTGAAAATTGACTTATTCAGTTGAATCATCATTTTAAATGCAAATTCGACTCTTTGAGTTGAAAAATTTACTATGTTGTTGAAAATTTATTTATTTTTAACTATGAATTTAACAATTCCAGAGGAAGACAAATCATTTTAATTAAAAGTCCATCTCTTAGGTTGGAAATTTAGCTAAATTGTTGAAAAGGAATTTGCTAACTAAAAAGTTAAATATTCTAGTTAAAGATTTATCATTTTACTTGAAAATATAACTAATTATTGAAATTTTGTTTTTCAATTTGAAAATTAATTTTTAATTGAAAATTTGACTATTCTAGTTAAAGATTAATCATTTTAATTAAAAATTCATTTCTCAGGTTGAAAATTAAATTTAATTGTTGAGAATTCGTGTACTTGAAGTCGAAAATCAAACTTTTGACTAAAAATTTAAATGTTCCTTTTCAAGATTCATCATTTTACTTGAAAATCCATCTACTAGGTTGACAATAACTAATTTTTTTTTAGTTGAAAATTAATTTTTTATTTTGAAAAATTATCCATCCCCCTTAATTCCTCATATAAATGAAAATTCATCTCTTTTAATGAGAACGTTTTTTACACTTTTCTTTTTTTACACAAGAAAATAAAATCGGTCCGCGTCAATTTAATCTAATTTTCTTCCTATTATATAACCTATAATATAATATTAAGGTTGTTGAAGAGGGATGCGCAAAAATGGCGAAATCTGTGAAATGCTCAAAACTGACCAACAACCTACGATAATTCGGTTTTGAGGTTTTAAATATGCACTTTGAAATCTTTTTAGACCTTCACTGTCGGTAAATTCGTATCTGTCTTGGCGGGAATTTTGAATTAGAACAAAAGATGTAATTCGTGATGTCTTAAAAATGGTCATAATTTTAGTTGACAAATGTTTTTTTTTTGTTGAAAATTTAACTGATCCAGTTAAATATTCCATCATTTTAGTTGAAAATTCATCTTTTGAATTAGAATTCAACTATTTTAGTCAAAGATTAATCAACATAGTTGAAAATTGATCACGTTGATTAAAAATTTAACTACTTTGTTGAAGATTGTTCGTTTTTTGTTGTTGAATTTTTTAAAAACTAAAAGTGTAACTATTCCATTTACGAGTTTGAGGGCCAGCGCTCCCTGTACATATATTTACAATTCCATCCTTAGTCTAACTTAACTACTACTTATATTCTACTCTTTCGCCTTACTTAGTGTAAACAAAAGTAATATTAATTCTAAAAACTAGCGGTCTTCCAGTGTTTCCGTTTCCTTTTACCATACAAATTTATTTTACACGAAATTGAAAACAAATTTTTGCTTTTGACTGCCCTTTCGCAGGATTACCCGTTTGGCTCTGCCCTACTTCCTTGCTTTCCTTTACTTCTTCGTCCACATCACTCCCTGTCCCTTGCCATCCAAAATTTATCCTACACACTCATCCACACACAACTGTCCATCTTCCTTTCCAGTATATCTCTCTAACACATGTGCCCATGACTCCATTTCGTATCCACATACTCTACATAGATTCTCCTCTTCATCTATCCAATATCTGCATGCTCTCACTCCTTCTCCCTTTGTAAACCGTACCACCCAACTCCATTTTCTTCCTTTTTTTATTTTTTACAGATACTCTGCTTCCGTCCATTCTTTGACCATCATATACAATCTATTGTACTTCGAGTCTATAATCTTTGTCCGTTTCTCTTCTCTTTGTTTTACTAATAGCTCTAACTCTATGGCCTGCCACTCTATAACCCCTTCTCGTATATTACGAACTCTTCTCATTTTTCTCCTTTCTTCCTCCCATTTTGAATTTCCCAAATTGCCACTCACCTCATTGTTCCGAATTTCGTCCAAACATGCTTGTGTTATTCTGCTTCCCTCTGCCCTTTTTAGCTTCTCTTCAAACCTCCAAGTTCTCCTAATTTGTCTAGTAACCATTTTTTCCCTCCCTAATTCTTACCTTAACATGTATTCTGGGCCAACTCCAGCTAACCCCCACTACCCATCTCAAAAATCGCTCATGCATGCTATCTACTTTCCTATGTTCCTTCCATCCCCAGATCTCCACTCTGTAACACATCACCGCCCAGACCAACGCGTCAAACAGCCAGACCCTGTTTCTCCAATCGTCCTTGAACCTTCTCTTCCCTATACCCTATACTTGGCCCATCACTTTACTCGCACATTCAATTCTTTTCCTCACCTGCTGCTCGTTTCCCTCTTCTGCCTCAAACCAAAAACCTAGATGACAGAACTCCATAATTTTCACTTTTTGTCCGTTCATCTTCCAAACGTAATTTATTTTGCTCTTTCTATTTCTGAAGCACATCACTTTTCTCTTAACCACGTTCACTGTCAAATCTTTTCTACCCACATACTCTTCGAAGATTCTAATCATTAGGTTCATCCCCTTCTCATCATCTGCTAATAGAACTACATCGTCCGCGTATGCTAGAGAGTATAGTTTGCTACTACCCAAAACCGATCCTCCTTTCCCTTATACCTTTAGCTTTTCCTCTATGTCAGTCAGCAGCATATTAAATATTAATGGACTAAACAGGCACCCTTGCCCTAGACTTTTCGTGTCCAGAAAAACTGCCCTTTTTTCTTTCCTATCTTCACCCTAATCCTGGTTTCAGTAAAAATTTCGTTTATCCTCTCCCCCAAGTTTTCCTCTATACCCCCCTCTTTCATTGCCTGCTACAGCACTTTTCTGGTCACTGTGTCAAACGCTGTTTTGAAATCCACGAACAATGCTACTAGTTTCCCTTTCTTTCTCCTTGAAATTCTGTTAACTAAGTAGTTAAGTGCTACCTCACTTTCCAACCTTTTTTTAAAGATTTCTGCATATATTTTATAGCCGACTGGCAGCTCACTTTCCAACCTTTTTTTTAAGATTTCTGCATATATTTTATAGCCGACTGGCATGATAGTGATCCCTCTGTATTTGTCTACCTTCTTTCCTTCCCCTTTCTTAAAAAGCGGTACCACCAGTGCTTTCATCTACTCTTCCGGCCACCCGTCTTCTTTCCAGACCTTGTTGCAGATCTTCCACTTCCCATCCATAACTCCTTCTGCTCCATACATTATCGCTGCATTCTCCATCCCATTTTCTCCTGTCACCTTGTTTCTTTTAATGCTACCTGTTGCCTCATACACTCCTCTTATTATTTCGTCCCCTTCCTCCATTTCTCCTTGGACTATGCTTCTCTTTTCCCCTTCGCTCATATTTTGCCCTCCCCCTAATAGACCCTTGAAATAATCTGTCCATTCCTCCATTTCTATTTCTTCATTAACGTCCTTCCTTTCCCCTCTAGCCCTATTTATCACATCCCACAACCTACCTTCTTTGATCGATTTTTCTACTTCTGCCTTATATTCCTTCTTTCTCCTTTGTATTTTTCTTCAAGCATCTTCACATGTTCTCTTTTCTCCTCTCTTACTCCTTCTTCCTTATTTTCCCTTTCTCCATTTTCTCACACACCCTTTCATTCTCTCTTTACTCTCCCAGCATTCCTCATCCCACCAGCCTCCCTTCCCCCTACTCGTTCTTCTTTAGTGCCCAGCTCATCCTTTACCTTCTCAATCGACCCTTTCAACCATTCAATTAACGAGTCTACTTCCTCCGCTTTTTCATACCTTACCTTTTCCTTTTCCATAATTTGTTTAAAATCTTTTAATTTTCTACCCCGTAAACTCCTATTTACGTTATTTTCTCCCTCTAATTCCTTTCTCCCTCTGCCGAGTTTACTACCGCCTCCTTTTAGTATAGATATGACCAGGAAGTTCTCGGACTCTATTTCATTCTCCACCTTCATACTCCCTACCATATGCCGTTTTCTTTCTTCGGCCAAGATGTAGTCTATTACTATTGCTCCCTTTCCTATGATGTGATCTCCCCTTCCTCATCTCCTTTCATATAGCCATTACATATAATCCATCCTCCTTTTCTTCATCCCAAATCCCTCCTGCCTGTTTACCAGTCCAAGCATTTAGGTCCCCTCCTATTAAAACCAGTTCTTCTTTCTTTTTCTTCATCTACCTTGATATGATCCCCATGGTGTGATTATAAATATTTGAAGATCTATCCTACTGACCTCGGTTTCCCTTCTCTAATTAAACATAAAAGACAGGTTATAAACAATAAAAATCACTCCTCGTTTGAAATGTGTGTTGGCCCCGAAAGGGGCCGGTGTTTTTATGGTTAATGATCAAAATTATTGATGGAGGGATTGGATTCTCCTCGCTCTTTCAGCACCTTCTGTATTTTGTCGACTCTGGATGTATATATATCCCTGGTTTTTAAGAGCCAAGCGTCTAATTCGGCCATACCCTGGGGCTTTATTTGTTGGCTGACCGGGGGTTGCTGATAGGTCCTCTTCCCAGCGGCTTTCTTAAAAAGTTCCCACGGTTTCATAATCGATTCCCGGGGTTTAGGTCCTGGGTGAAGTTGAAGGAGTTTTCATACCCTCGAAGAATTTTTTTATTTTAAATTCCCGTACCTCCCGGTCCAGTATGATGTCCGGGTGACCGTCCAAATCTCCAGGGTAGGCTAGACCCTCAGGGAGGAAACTCAAACGTCGCTTGGGCTTCGGAAAAAGAGTATGTGAGGTCCGGCGTACCATCAACGAATATGGCAGCGAGCCCCTCGGCGGTGCAGGTGGGACTCGACTAGTTACGGGCGACACCACGTTTAATGTCGGGCACGGACGTCGTTTCTTCTCGGACGGAGAGTTTGTTTTGACAGCTGGAACGACCGATGATCTCTTCTTCTGCTGCGGCGGTGCTTGACTCTCAGGTTCCGCCGTCGAGTAGCCGATTTCCCGATAGGCCTCTATCTCCTTTTCTCGACGAACAGCGTTGGCCTGGGCCCTCTGTTGACGGGGGTTCCGTCCCATAGAAGTTATGCCCGTGAACCCACAGGCAGTTTGCTGGATGGACACCTTTTAATAATGCCCTGAATAGGGGCATTATTAAAAGGGTATTAACTTAAAGCCCGTACCCTAAGCTTAGGGTAGCGCTCAAAGTTTGTGAATTCGGGCACGAGGTCTCGAATTCCAGTTCGGTATCTTTTCAAAATGACGCCCTGAGTAGGGGCATTAATGGAAAGGCACAAAACCTAAGCCCGTAGCCGAAACTACGGGTG
>JAAAKG020139966.1:0-12224 GCA_010014905.2 Druon quercuslanigerum | reverse complement strand
CTCACCGTTCTGGAACTCAGGAACGAACACTTCACAGAGTTGATAAAATTAAGTATTAGAAATGAAAGAATTGACACATTGTTAAAAAAACGCTAATAAAGAACTGAAATGCAACAAAAACACACACATTAACAGAAAGAAACACACATTCACAGAACAAACACGATTGAAAATACAGATTTTCAGCAGAAGTCACTGAAGTGAATTTGTTTGCTCGATGAAACTTTAATTGGCGACACACGTTGACTCGACGACTCGGTGATACTCAGTAACTTGATTACACTCGTTAACTCGACGACTCGTTCATACTCGGTGACTTGATGACACTCGTTGACTCGATGATACCCCGATGATAGATTGTGACTTGTTAAATCATTACTCATTCTCGATCACATTCAGGATTGCAAGATTTTGATCGTTGAATCTTTATTTTTTTATCTCATTATGTTTAGATATGTGAGGATCCAGTGAAGTCCTGCTGGATCTCCTTGTCGTTATGCCGATTGAAAGAAATTTGTATGGTGATTCTTTGCACCTTCTTGATATTGGTACTCGTTCCACACGATTAATAAGATGATAATTATCCAAAAGAGGCTGGATTCGGCTTCAAAGGACCAAAATGTTGAGACCGTTGAACTATTGATAGCCCAGAAGTTTCGTTGTTCAAGGGAATAGACCAACTTCCTCGATTATTATAGATTGATAATAGATGTGATAACTCTTGTTACTTTGATATGATTACTTTGATATGATAATTATCCCCGAAAACTGGTTAAATTAAATAGTGGACGCAGTTTGTTATTAACTATCGTTTGATAAGGTACAAGTAACTACAGAATGATATTCGTTATGAATTTTACAATAGAGTGTATCCGCTAACGTCTCTAGTATAACTGAAGTTGCAGATTCATTTCTAAACTGGGAGGGATGAAGCGCAAAAGTGGGGGTAAGAAAAATAAGCTAGTAAAATCTTAAAGCACAAATACGGTCTAATCCTAAATTTCTAAAAGGTGTCGTCGAATGTCAGAGTAACCGTAGGTGTGGTACGGAGGCTATTGTTCAAAAGCCCATTAGAACTTAGGCCAAACAAGTTGGCACTGGAATGAGTGGAAATACCAATTCATAAATCGAAGGTAAAAATAAGAACCAAATTCTAAAGGTTAACAGAAGTGTTTACAGGCTCTAAAGGATCTTCGCCAATATATCAACTCAAGCTTAAATAATAAATTCTCGGATAGGCTATATACAATACTATAAATAAAATTTGGTTGAATTTAACATTTAAATAAAATTTCGTTTCAATCAAAATTTAAATTATATTTAGTTTAATTTAAAAATTAAACAAATATTAGTTAAATTAAATTAATGTCTCGTCTGGTTTATTTTAAATGAGAAATTGTAGAGATACTAAATAAATAAGTTTAAAAAAATTCTTTTCGTATTCTAAAATTGTTGTAGTGAAATTTTAACAATTATTTTGTGAACTAAATTTAAAAATTGAATAAAATCTAGATAATTTTAAAAATTAAATACAATTTAGTTCATTTCAAGGGAAGTTCAGTTAAATTGAAAATTTAAATAAAATTTAGATAGATAAAACGTTTAAATATAATATTTAGTCAAATTTAAGTACAATTTAGTTAAATTTACATGAAACTGTATTTCATTTAAAAATTTGAATAAGGTTTTGAAACCGAAAGATTTTGCAATCAATAATATTAAAAATGTGCATCCATTTTGAAATATAAAATTATTAATGCTAATTCCGTATAATGTAAATGACATAATACTTTTTCAACAGATTTCACGAATTGAATATTCACCTGTAATTTCGTTAATAAATCGAGCATCATTTAAATCATTGTGTAGTAAATGAAAGTTGATATAGTATTAAACTTGTAACGTTCCTACTTGAGTAGCGTGGTAATATCTGTCTGACCGTGCAAGCAGAGAAGACCAGACCTCGTTGACAAATATCCTTAGAAGGATATCATGGGACTCGGCCCTCTCTCTCTTGCTCACATGAAAGATAGAATAGAGAACCTTTTTATCATCGCATTTATCAATGAAATGGCGACCCTTCTTTTCAGGATCGCCGTTTTCCCAAGATACAACTATCAAAGAAAAAATGACACGAAAAAGCACACCTAACGAGCAAACTAAATTGAACAAAATAAAATGAATACGCTTCATTGCCCAGACTCGCGGCGCGAATTTTATGTTAAGATTAATAGAAAGTAAGTAGAATTACAAGTTTATGGAGTACAATGGAGAGTATTCAAATAAGCTGGAGAAATTTAAAAAATCGTCTCCCTTATTTTTATAATGATTAGGTTAATTCAACAAAAAAACTCTGGAATTTAATTAGGATTATAACTGCCCTGGCGCACCGAAGGATCCGAAAGGAGACTCTATAAAGTATCCTTAAAGACCGCTCTGAGTCCCCGGTAATAAGCGTTGAATTCAAAAAAATTAAGAATTTGTATTTCTAAGAATATGCGATTTTTCTTTGTCTAAAAATCCCCCACCGAGAACAAAAAAAGTGCAAATTCTATTATTCTGAATCGACTTAGTAAAATTTACCGGAAGCATTTATTTAACCTATTTTTCACAATCAAATTGTTTTATAACTTATAAATTCGAAAAAATATTCAAATCTACATTTATTTATATTTTAATAATTTATTTAAACGTGTTAAAAACGCATTACAGAAATCTGTTTAAATGTGTAACTTAAAATAATGTTAACGCTGGAGGGGCAGACTTGAATTGAGAAAAATTAAAATTTCAAGACTTATATTCACGCATGAAGGAGTTAAAACAAGTTCTTACACCTATTTTGTGAACTGATTAGAAGGAATTAAATAAATGCAAAATATGAACACTTTTGGGGAACACAAGATATCTCTGTGAGTTGTGTCTGTCGGTACTATCACAAGGAACTAAATATATTGAAAACACGCTCTCCTTTGTAGAATAGAAAACTATGCGGCGGTCGCTATGGAAATAGAAATGAAGTAGTTTCTGAGATATCCTGTTCATATAATGACATTTTAGACAGTTGAAAAAATCGCGCATTCAAAAGAATCTAATAGTCGTAATTTTTACTCTGAAATCTGAAAATATTATTTATCTCTATTCAACGCTTAGTGTCGGGGTGACTTCATTTATGGGAAAGGATTGTTATAACTTAGAGGCTTAAAAAAATATAATTAAATATATTACCTTATGTAATAGGTAATAATTAACTCAAATTAACACACATAATTATTAAAACAATTTATGAATATTTAAAATAATATTATCTTTAAATATTGCTAGAAAATTTCATTTTTTCTGAAATAAAAAATGTTACTTCCATTTTCAAATTATGAGCGGTAGGAGGAGTTACTTTTTTAAATGCATTAAACCTCCCTTGATTTTAATTTAGAATTTTGCGGCTTTAAGTATTTCATGTATTGAATTACTAATACTTTTGAAACCTTTTCGCATGAAGCTTTAAAGTGGGATCTTTTAAATGAAAAGTGTTAAGAGTCGCAGTTCTAAAAGTTTTTGTTTGAAACTTTTAAGAAATGAAAACTATAAAAATATAAAGAAGCATTTAAACTTAAGCATAACTATTTCGCATGGAAATACTTCATTATTGCAAAATTTTATTTCAAATTAAAAGCATATTAACAATTAAATAATTATTCTTTTAAAAGCGTGTAATTTCAAATTCCTCTGGTATAAAAAGTGTTTAGCATTTGAATAATTTAAGGATCCAAAGATAATTACATGAATTAATGAATGATTCCATTCAAAATTATTCAATTTCAAAAATTTGATTATAGCTTCAAAGCCTGTAAAATTCAAGTTTTAAATGAGAGCAAGTTCAAATGAAAGAATTAGAATTACAGTGTGAATATTTTAATTTATAAGCGTACAAATCAAATAATTATTATTAAAAGAAACTAGTCTATAAATTTAAACTTTAAAGTCTCAAAATTTGTAAAATTTCTAATATTCTTAACGTAAAATTGGTCAATTCAAATTATTTAATTTTAAACGTTTTAAATTAAATCACTTATTATTCTGAAATACATTTTTTGGCAGTCTTAGGATATAAATAATTTAAAGCTGCAATGGGTAATGTGTTATAGAATCGTGATCGATTCGATTCAAAATTATTCAATTTCATACCTCGTGAAAAATTGGAATAAATTTAAAGCCTTCGAAGTCGAAAATTTCTTATAATGGGAGAAATTTCAAATTGAAAGTTTTTAATATATTTGCAATTTAAAACATTGAAAGTGAGTAATTATTAGAAACAGAAATTTCATTTGTGAAATTTTGAATATGCCTCAAGTATAACTTGATAAATTTAATTATTTGATTTTGAACGTTCTGAAATGAAAATTGAAATGCAGAATTCTATATGTTAGTATTTAGGATTTATCTCATTTTCGATGCCATTAATTTAAGCCTAATCAAGTTAGAAGGCTTGCAGTTGTCAATGTTACAATATTCTACCCGTAAATTGAAAAGCAATTTAAATGTCAATGTTTAACTTTTTAATTGCTTAAAATTTGATTCTTAAACTCAGAATTTGTTTGAATGCTTTTGTTGAATTATTTTTCTCAAAAAATACAAAATAAAGGAATAAAGACAGTAATAAAAGAAAAAATTCGTTGAAAAAATAATAGACTATTAAAGTACATAATAGTTCTGTACATTTCTAGCATTGATTTACATTATCTTTTATGATTGCCATTTGCAAAATGTAATTAGCTCAGATATTAAAACAACCAAAATACTAAATTATTGTTGCTAAACGTAAGGCCTGGGGTGAGCACAAAATTTGAAATCTTAGGGGAACGGAAATAGCTAATATTCGAACGTGAAAATATACAACGTATCATCACAAGTGTAGAAATATAACAATTTAATGACATTTAGATATAAAAAATATGCCAAGCCCTCGGGTGTCGAAATGAGGTCAAAAATGTTGAATTATAGCAAATTAAAGATTTGTCATATTTTTAGGACACATATGGTAATTTTTAGGTATTTTATGTATTAAATGCTAATAAAAAAATTTAAGAAAACCCTTATTTTTGTTTAAGTTGATAGATTTTTTGGTATGAGGGAAACTTACACTTTCGTAAGATTCCGTTACTTCTTATTTCAATTAAAAAAATTCTGCCCGTTGCGCGGGCACATTCTGTTGGGTCGCGCGCTGCGCGCTCAATAATATATGTGTCTCGCGCTTCGCGCTCGATATAGTATTCATCTCGCGGTTCGCTCTCGGCCTTTCTATGTACCCCACATTTGTGCTTAAGCCTTTTTAAAGTGAAAGGCCCAAGGATCGACAACTGTCATTTGGTGATTGTGAATTATCTTTAATTTAAGCTCATTCGGCTTTAACGAAGACATTTTCATCACGTATCTCGTGCTTCGCACTGGATTTTGTCGACGATGCGAACTTTTCTAAATTTTGTTCAACTCTATCAGTATATGTTCAACTATATCAGCACAAATCTCCTTTTTAATGGTTAATTTAATATTTGTTTCTCTATTTGCATTAAATTTTATTTTTAGCCCTCCTGAAAAAAGTATATAATTTCAATAGTATTGAATCAAAAGTATTTTACTGTCTTATTTTTATTATTATAAAAATGGGCATTCTATTAAAATAAAAATTATTGTTAAACATTTTACTGCAACTATGCATCCTATAGAAATTTGATTAATCACAAATTTGTAGATCTTTTCAGGGCGCGCAATTTTATTTAAATTCATTTTTTTCGTATCTTGCATAGATTGACCGCAAAATGGAATTTTAGAGTTTTCATTATTTGTTGTATGATCAAAAGTTGAGTTTTCAACTTTTTGACAACATTCAAAAATTTGTCATGATAATCTTTTCGGGCTTTAAAAAATAAACGTTTTTCTATTCTTGACTTTTTTCATATCATGCGTTGTTTGGCTTAGAATGTTTATTTGGGTTTATTTTTTTGGATTTTGAAAATGATATGACTCTGACAATGTTTATTTGAACGAAAAAATGCATAAGGATAATTTTTTCGAGTTTCGGAGTAATATAAATAGCCGTACATAGAATTTTTTAATCTTGAAAAGAAATCCTCTCAAATATTTGGTCTTATTTACAATATGGCCTTAGCTGAACCGTAGAAGCAAGCAGTAATTTCCGTTGACTTTCAAAAATGATTCTTAGACTTCACAGCTGTTAAAAAACTCGTATACCACTAAATTCAAAAATATTTAAAAAATGTAATGTTTCAGAAGAAATTTGTACGGGTCTATAAGGAAATTATAGCTTGCTTTTCCAAAATCATCAATAGAAAAAAATTTACACCCAAAATATGTCTGGTTACATTTATCAGAATTCTGGTTAAATATGGCCTCACTATTCTTTCTGGTTAGAGTAACCAGAAATTCTGATTAAAACAATCAGAATTTTCATGATTTGTACCAGAAAAAGTAGTAAGGGCATGTTTAACCAGAATTCTGGTTGATTTACCCATACATTTTTTGGAATGCATTTAAATTTAAATAAAAATTAACTGAATCCTAAGATTAACTTTTCAACTAATTTCCAAAAAAATTATTACTTTGATTAAAAATAAACCTTTTAACTCGAATTTTGGATTACTGTTTTATACTAAGAACTATACAT
The DNA here is from genome assembly GCA_010014905.2 of Druon quercuslanigerum. Lineage (NCBI taxonomy): Eukaryota > Metazoa > Arthropoda > Insecta > Hymenoptera > Cynipidae > Druon > Druon quercuslanigerum. The sequence goes on along the minus strand of JAAAKG020139966.1, from coordinate 5,545 downwards.
ACAAAAAATTACTCACATTTTAATACACGTAGGAAAAAATATGTAATTTAACAGAATTCAGAATTTTTTGATCTCTTTGCTACATTTTTGGACTAATTTTGATCTCAAAAAGTCATTAGAGTTTTTAAATATCAACTATTTAGCACTAGCAAATTCGTATCTTCGTCTCACCAATTTTTTGGATCACCCTACGGAAGTATGCATGTCTTTGTAAAGATATTAAATAATTTAATTTTTGAATTCCGTCAAGGCCTTTTTTACTCAATTAAAGTTATTTTTTATTCACTTATCAAGTACATTTAGATTATTATCATTTAGGATTTCAAATGCACTATGATTTAACGCGATCGAATATATAGTTCCTTGTTGCGCCTCTACAAGTATATATGGAAAAAAACAAACTTGCTTGCCGCGCTAACTACCGGCATGTGGTGAAACCTACCTCATGCCGTATATAGGACCGAATATCTTTGCTGTCAGTAATAAGCGCGGAATGTATTTGTGGTTCGTGTGATTTATTGGAATTTTCCGGTATGTATTTTTAGGTTATTATATATGATAACCTAAAAATCATGATTTCTATAAGATAAATTACTAACTGTGACCAAAGGGTTATCCACTTCGATTTTTCGTGTACACTAAATTACAAGATTACAGGATTACATAAGATTAAAAGAGATTTCATAGGAATGCACAAGATTACATGGGATTACATAGATTACATATGATTTCACAAGAATACACATGATTGATGGAAACTCCTGTAAAAAAAAAAGAATCCAACGACCCAGTTTCGACCACAACGAACAAACAAAAAATGCTCCAATGGTAATCTGAAAAAAATGTTAAAAACAAAAATTTCAACAAAAATAAAAAAGTCCTTCTCTTTTTCCTTTTTTCGTCTTTTTTATTTTTATTATTATAAAATTACATTAAAAGAACATTTAAAATGAAAAATAAAGAACATAATATTACCAATGTTTCGGTACTCATACAGTATCTTTATCAGGACAAGAAAAATACAAATTGGTAATACCGAAGAACAGGTGTTCTCTCTTTGATACCTGAGAATCGAATAAGGGTCAGTAGGTCAATCTGTTGTAAACACACTAGAAATATCTGTCATAAATAAATCCGAAATGGAGAAAGTAAAAGAAAAACAAGATTCATGAAACCTCACCGTTAAATGTAATTAATCATATTAGCATAAGTTTTGTTTAATTTATATCTAAATCGGTTTTTAAATTAATAGATAACTTTTTACATTCTTATCCTAATGAGAATGTTATTGGTTTTACGTAAAAGTTCACTTTGTCGGTTTTCATCAAATCTCCACTGTAGGCACGATAACTTTCAAAAGATTAATCGGATTGGATTCTGCTTTGACACACTTTTTTAAGGCCTAGAAAGAAAGAACAAGTTCGTAAAGCAGCCATTTTGGATAAAAATTCAAAAAGTAAGCACATTTTCAAAATATTTGAGACTATTTCTTTTCAAGATTTAAAAATTCTATGTACAGCTATTTATATTATCCGACAAGATATATGTCCGACAAAATTATCATGACAAATTTTTGTATTTTGTCGAAAAGTTGAAAATTCAAATTTTGATCATAAAATAAATAACAAAAACATAAAGATTCCATTTTACGGTCAATCTATGCAAGATACGAAAAGAATGAATTGACTAAAACTGCGCGCTCTAAAAAGATCTACAGATTTGTCATTAATCACTTTTTGATAGGATGCATATTTTTTGTTTTAACTCGTAAAAAACATCATTAAAAATAAAAAATTAGTTTTGGACAAATGGCAGAAGCAAACTCAAATTAACAGATTAATGTGGTCCACCCCAAAAATATGTATAAATTCGTTATTATTCATTTTTAGATATGACGATTAGATATTCTTTCATTCGTAAAATATAAGATTATAAATAAAAAAAATGTGTGGAAAACGACACAAGAGACGAAAACATTTAAAGGACAAAAGTTGTTTAACCAAAAAATATGTAGAAGTTTCTTATAAACTATAATACAATTTTATTTACCAACATTTTTCGCCTAAATTTCATCTGCATTGTATATAAATAAATTACACTTATGGCAAAACGACACAAGTTTCAGTAACATGTTTAATAATAATTTTTATTTTAATAGAATGTCCATTTTTTTAATGATAAAAATAAGACAATAAAAATACTTTTCTTTCAATACTAATGCGTATCATAAATGATAAACAAATGTTAAATTACCCATTAATAAGGACCTTTTTACTGATATAGTTGAACATAATGTAGAAAAGTTCGCATTTTCGACGAAATCGAGTGCGAAGCACGAGATACGTGATGAGAATGTGTTCGTTAAAGCCGAAGTGACTTCAGCAAAAGAGAATTCACATAACCAAATGATAGTTGTCGATGCTTGGACCTTTCATTTTAAAAGGCTTGCTTACTGCAATTTTGTTTTTAAAAAGGGTGAGTATAAAAGAAATTTAAAATTCTGCATGAATATGTACTTTTCCTATCCCAATTGGTAATAATATTACCATCCCGACCCCTAATCACCTCTATTTCCAAAAAACTGATTCTATTATTCTGCTCTAATTGTAGAGTAAATTGAAGTTTTCGATAAAAACTGTTAAAAGCATTAATGACCATGTGCAACTTTGCCAGAGGTATCGTCGACTTACCGAAAATAAAAAGGCAAAAAAAAATCTAATCTCTTAAAAGCAAAAAGCTCTAAAACCTTCTATAACTATTTCTTCTGAAATTAGAGAAATGACTGGACCTATGGCAGTACCAAACTTCTGTCAGTGAAAAGATCTATTAAATTTCAAATAAGTTGAGTTCACGATTGAAACTGTCTCTGTGATAAAATCTTTTTGACATAATCGAGTAGGTGTTTTAATATTATCCCATCTATTTAAAATTGCCTCTTTAACTAATTCAAGAGGTATATTGGGAAACATTGCAACAGCATCCAAAGAAATGATTGCGTAGTCATCCGGGACCGTTTTTGGAATAATCATTTCTTTGAATTCCCAGCTATTTTTAATATATTGGTTTAAAGTTGAGATAGAGTCTTTGAGAATCAAATTAAAGTTTTGTTCTAAAAATTTAATGGAAGTATAAATAGTAGAAATAACTATTCTTAAGGGATCTTTAAGCCATCTTTTTAAGCCATCTTTGTGATTCTTTCTCAAACCATAACATCTGGCAAGAACGGCGTCTACAGTATTAATATCAATTCATCTTATATCTTTTCCCAGAAGTCCTTTCTTCCCTCAATTGTGAAGCATCTTAAAAGTGTCTCTTTTAAACCTTCTTAACGGATCCTTATGTAATAATTCAAAACTATCATTATTAGAAAGCAAATACTCCATATCCCTGACATAATCTGATTTTTTCATACAAACAGTAATACTGTCTCTATAAACAGTAGTACTGTCATCATGAAACCTGCAGAAATCTTACGATCAATGCTAATAATATGCAAAAAAATTTTATCAACAAAGCTTTTCAACAAGTGAACAGGCATTTAGTTGAACAGGTAATTTTAAATAGATGGGGTGATATTGAAACACTTAATCGATTACGTCAAAAATATTTTATCGCAGGGATAGTTTTTATCATTAACTCAACTTATTTAGAATTAAATTGATCTTTTCACTGACAGAATGTATATTATTACAATGCCTAAAATGAACTCTAAAAGTTGTTATTATATTCTTGTATTGCCTTTTTTCATATCGTGCGTTATTTGGTTTAAAAAGTTCCTTTTCGTGTGTTTTTTGAAATGTTGTAAATGCTATATCTGGTAATTTTTGGTTTTGTGAAAAAAAGTAATTAGGATAAATTGTTCGTCTTTTTAAATACTATAAATATCCGTAAAGAGAATTTTATAATTTTGAAAAAAGTGGTCTCAAAAATATCCAAAATGCGCTAACTTTTTGAATTTTTATTCAAAATGGCGAGCTAACAAACTTGACCTTTAGTTTTGGGCTCTAAAAGAGTGTACCGAAGACCAATGTAATTGATTATTTTTTTCAAAAGTTATCCTGTACACAGCTATACATACATGCGTACATACATACATACATACATACATACATACATACACACATACATACATACATACATACAGACAGACAGACATACAGACATATTCGTAAAAACTTGTTTTTCGGATTCAAGGGTTCTCAAAACATGCACATTTGACAAAAACTGGGTGGGTCAAATTTTACACAAATTTAATACCTTTTTGAAGGTAATGTAAAAATGACTTAATTTGTCACAAATTATTTTTTGATAGTTCTATTTATCATTTTAGTCGTAAAATTAAATATATTTAAAAAACTACATTTTTTGAAACCCCCCACAAGGAACAAAAAAAAAATTAAAAGACGAAAGTTGTAATGAGAATGTGCCGACGCAGCGGGCAGATTTTTTTTTGACTGCTAATGATGTTTTTCACAATTAAAGCGAAAAATACGCATCGTATCAAAAAGTGATTGATAAAAAATTTGTGGATCTTTTTCAAATGCACAATTTTTGTCTAATCATCTTTTACCGTATTTTGCATTTTCCATTATTTTTTATGCCGTCAAAATTTGAATGTTTGATTTTTAAAGAAAATTCAAACATTTGTTATGATAATCTTGTAGGGTATTCAAAAAGCATCATTTTTCTTCTATTGACTTTTTTCATATCATGCGTTATTTGGCTTAAAATGTTCATTTTCGTGTGTTTTTTGGAATTTTGTAAATGCTATATCTCTGGTAATTTTTGGTTTCATGGAAAAAGTCTTCAGGATAAATTGTTTGACTTTTTGAGTACGATGCATATCCGTACAGAGAATTTTGAAATCTTTCTTTTCATATCCTTATAAAGAGTGCCAAAGGATAATCCAATCGACAACGACGACAGACAGTCACTGACGTAAAAACTATTTTTTCTGACTCAGAGGGTATCAAATCGTTGACATTTGATGGAATCCGCTAAAGTTATTTTTCACATAAAACCAATACCTTCTCATTGGGATGAGTATGTAAAAATATTTTGATGTAACACAACAATGCTTTTTAATATTTTTCTAGTCACACAAATATTGAAATTACTTAACAGGAAACAAGTGTTAGCATTCTTGTTTAGAATTATATAAATATAAATATTCGGTAAATTTTCGGAAACAAAGCCACACAAAAAAAAGTTTTGACCTGGAGGTTTGACTATGTTTACTATACGTTTTTGGGGTCGCTGAATCCGAATCTGGGGTCCATTTGACCCCATCAGATCAGGAATTTGACATAAACTCAAAAAAAAACAATATGGCGGACACTTTTTGGAAAAATTCATCGGATTCGCTTGAAACTCGTTACTCGTAGGTTTTCGGGGTCGCTCATTACGAATCTGATATTGTTTTTTTAAAATTCAAAATGGCGGACATATTTTGGAAAAATTCATCAGAGTCGCTTGAAACTCGTTACTCGGGGGTTTTCGGGGTCGCTGGTTATGAATTTAAAGTGCTCTAATTCCAATTTCCATT
>JAAAKG020139965.1:0-12224 GCA_010014905.2 Druon quercuslanigerum | reverse complement strand
CGAACCGCGGAATTCTAACATGAAAACCGAGATCCATTGGTGCTACCATATATTATTATAAAAGTATCATTTATGGGTACCATTCCTTATTAATCTTTAGCTGCATAAAACAATATCCACATGGTGCAATGAAATATCAGTAATTTTTTATCAAAAAACATTCAGAATTTACATAGGAGTAATTTTCAAAAGAGATGATATTTTTCATACAGTTAGTGAAATCCTAATAATTTCTAAGCCAATTTAAAATAATTTAACATAATTAGATTACAGATTAGTTTTTACAAATTCAGAATAATTTAAAAAATAAAAATAAAACAATGAGTTAAGTCAAATTCAAACACGGCGAGCTTCACTTATTTTGAATCTGAAAGTTTTCGAGCACAACTTTTTTCTACAAAATCCTTTTTTTATGATTTTAAAGTATTTTTATTCGAAAAAGAAAAATAAATTATTAAACTCTTTTTGAAATCTATTAAACTAGAAGCGTAAACCCTCTATTTCGTTCCGCAGAATTAAGTTCACAGTCAAGCAGAGATTATCTTGTTACTCCCCGCGCCAATCACTATCGTTCTTCTCCTTCACGTCATGCACATGAGGAACATCATTTCCGTGCCAGGGACAGGTCGCCTTCTCAGAGGCCTCCTTCTTCTAAAGTTCTCGGATATACTTTTGAAGAACTTGGATACATTCGGCTTATTCCTCGTACAAATCCGAAAATACGATTTGAATTTCGAAGATACGTTTTTCCTGCTAATAAACCAATTAGATGGAAAACAGAAGGAAGAACCTATAAGCCCCTGCCAAATGAAGAACAAATTGTATTATCAACATCCAATGGAGACATTTTTGCAATATTAGAGTACGTCGGGATTCTTCGTGGAATATATTCGACAAGTAAATCTAAATCGAGAGTCAAAACAAATATGATAAGCGGCGCAATTTTTAATTGTACTCCAGATGAAATGCGAAATTGTCCAGTAGGCAAAAATCATCCAATCTTCCCCCAAAGTTTCACTAAAACTTCCGGAAATTACGATTCGCTACGGTCCGAATTGAATCCTAATAGCGAATGTAACCCTGGTTCTGGTTCTTCTTCTTCTCCTGGTAGACAACATTCACCTGACCTGGAGTTACCTGAGGAAGCTCCTATTCGTGCCAACTTCAGGCCTTTTCCAAACAGGCCTTCTTCTGATCAAATACTTGGATGTTCAATAGAACAACTTGGTTATGTTCGGCTTATTCCTTGCGTAAATCGGAACCAGCAATTTGAATTTCGGAGATACGTTTTTCCTGCCTGTGCGCCACTTCGATTGCGAACAGATCAAAAGAGCTATGTGCTTGCGCCAACACAAGAATATACTGTATTATCAACATCCAATGGTGACGTTTTTGCAATATTGGATTATAGTGAGATTCTTCGTGGAGTTTATAGAATAGGTAGAACTTATTTGCGAGTGAAAATAAATATGATAAGCGGCGAAATCGATTATTTGACACCAGATGAAATAAGATATTGTCCAGTAGGCAAAAAACATAAAATCTTCCCAACCAGTTTTTTAAAAGTTTTTGCCAATGAGGATTCACTACAGTCCGTATGGAATGCCAATAACGAACGTAATGCTAGTTCTTCTTGTGCCATACAACATTCACCCGATCATCCTTCTCAGGAGCCTCCTCTTCATGCCAGATCCATTTCACCTGCGGGTAGACCTCCTTCTCACGAAGTACTAGGATATACACTTGACCAACTTGGCTATATACGGTTAATTCCCAAAACTAATCAGAACCGGCAATTCGAGTTTCGAAGATACATTTTTCCTGCTATTGAAGAAATTCAACTGTGTGTGGGAATTCATAAATTTAATCTTACGCCGAATCAAGAATATATTGTGTTATCAACATATAATGGTGAAGTTTTTGCGATATTGGAGTACACAGGAATTCTTCGTGGCATGTATAAAAAGGATAGAAATCGATCGAGAATAAAAATACATGTAGTAAGCGGTATTGTTGAGAATATGACATCAGATGAAATAAGAGAATGTAATGTAGGCAGACATTACCCAATTATCCCAAGCTTGTACACTAAAGTTCTTGCAAGTTACGACTCACTGCAGACTGTGTATTCTTAATTCAATAAAATTTTTTAAAAATAAAACTCAATATTTCTAGTAAACCGAATTAAAAAGAAATTAAATTAAAATATTAATACAACGTTGTGATTTTTAAAAATCTTGTCTGAATACATGTAACGAACTAATGTTGAATCTTATCTTTTTCTGCTGTTATTTGCTAAACCACTTTCCTACAATTATTATCTTTAGGATTCAATGCGTGTCAGGTAAATCATAAAAATGTGTCATCAGATAGTATTGTGAAAATTTCTGGGCAAGCGATATAAACAAATGTTCGAGTTTTTCTAAATAAAATTTTCATTCGATGTACTGTGTTCAGCAGGTTAAGCGAAATCTCAAAAATTTGAAAATATTTCTTATAGTTTAAAGATTTCAAAGGATTTTCCATGATTTAATCGCACAAAGGTCAAAAACCCCAAAAAGCTGATGATAATTTATTAATGTTATCATTTTGCGATGAATTTTCTTACTTAGGGGTTGGCAAGGTCGCTGATGATGAATCAGACATTGTTCTTTAAAGAAACAAAATAGGAAATACAAAATAGCTTAGGATTCTCACGAATTTTGATTTTTCATAAAAAAAGGATCACTTAGACCTTTTTGGGGTGGCTGATTGCGAAGCTAATATTGGTTACAAAAAAACAAAAATTTTTACTGTTTGAATGATTCTATTTTGTTAAAGAATAATTCAATTAGGGTTAAACTTTTCAGAAAACTTAATTATATCCTACTGAGCATTTTTATTGCTGGAATTTTGGGCTTCCGCAAAATTCCCTTAATAAACGAAGCCTTTGAAAATTGTCTAACGCTATTTTGATACTGATTGCCAAAAAATGTATAACATTTTCATTTAACAAAATCTATTCTTTTAAATTGCGCATTATCTTAAGAACAGATTGAAAAACAATTGATTAAATTGTTATCTTAAAATATAAAAAACTTTGTCTTTTGGAGCAAGTTGAAGTGAAAATATTTCGTAAATTGGCTGGTCTAAAAAATTAAGTTTTTTTGATTTTTTACAGAAGCGGTAAAATAAACAACTTCTTGCCAATAGAAAAATATGCGCTATGAATTTTTCTACTGAGTGATGTATTAAAAATTTAAATTTTTGAAAACCAATTTTCAAGTCATCAGGGATTTACTCGAGCGACTTCAGGCCGCTCGAGTGGATCCCTGATGACTTGACTAGACAAATTTAATGCGTGTTTATAGAATACGCAGTCTCAATTATTCATGATAAAGGATACTTACAGAATCTAGTATCAATAAAAAATCAATTCCAAATTAAACGGCCACCCTCACCTCCCCCTATTTATCTCGAGCACCACTTAGAAAAATGAAAACTCCATCGCTTTTATTCAGTATTTTTGGGAAAACATCCAATAAAAAATCCATAAAAATACATACATACGTTTTTTGGGTCGCTGATTTTAAATCCGAGGTCCGTTGATCTTCATATTATCAGATTTATGGCCATTTAAAGGTTAGAATGTAAAAATTCTAAAGAAAAAATCCAAAAAAATCCATATATTTTTCTGGACTTTTCTTATCATATTTTTTAGTTTGACCTTTTAGTCACCTTGAACCTTGATGTAATGACATTAATGCGATGGAGGTCAACGGACTTCGGAATCAAAATCAGCGACCCAAAAACCTATGCATGTATTTTACTGGATTTTTTATCGGATCTTTTGCAGTTTGACCTCCAAGTGACCTTGAATTTGATACAATACAGGTCAACGCACCTCGGATTCGAAATCAACGACCACAGAAACCTATGTATGTATTTTTTTAGATTTTTTATGTGATTTTCGAAGTTTGACCTTCATATAACCTTGAATCTGATGTGATGGATTTTTTGGGCCAACTATAAACTGGACCAAAAACCAGCCTTAGAGACTCTGCCCCTTTGAATGAGTTCTCACTATTTTTTGGAAGATAAACTTTTCTCTATTTATTTTTTTTAATAGTTTGTTTCGTTTCCCGAAACTTAATTTTTTTAAATATTGTTTTTCACGAATAAAAACAAAAACTATTTGAATTTTTAACTTTTCCACAAAATTGAAAAAGCTGTCATGATAATCTTGTCAGGGTTTCAAAAATCAACGTCTTTCTTTTCTTGATTTTTTTTTAAATCATGCGTTGTTCGGCCTAACATGTCAATTTTTTTGGATTTTGAAATACTATAACTCATCATCGAATATTCAGCGAATATTAGTGCCATTATTCATGACCATCTTCGTAATTAAATTAAAGTGAACCGAAATATTTTTGAAAAAGTGGTGGTTTCATGTACAATTATTTCATATAAATCTTTCAAAGCAATTTTTAAGTTCAGCAGGCCAACATGCATTGGAAAAATATAGCGTCACTGAATGTAAATTTTCTTTTTATTTGTACTAGGTACGCTAGTGCCGTATGCCTATAACATATGACATATAAAATATGTAAACCTGTTTTTTTTACTTCACTATGCGCATACTAGGTTGTAATCAAGTGCATGAATCGGGACCTACAGATTTAGTTGGGATTCGAACTACTAAAAATACGATAAAAGTCTATGGAAAAAATTTCAAAGGTCAGCGATCGAACCGCGGAATTCTAACATGAAGACCGAGCCCTCACCGCCTCAGCCACCGAGGCCATGTTCAAAGGGTCCCCAAACTTAAACAATTGACAAAAGCGGGAGGGGGGAAAATTGTACACAGATAGAATACCTTCTCTGATAAGAATGTCATAATTTATAAATGGAAAATATACGAAGTATGAAAACTAAGACATTCTAAATTTAGCATTTTTAAATTTAATCATGAAGGATAAAACAGTTTTTAATTTTTTGACATTAAATCTATAATAATTACATGAAATTTTTAACAAGCCTTGCTCTCAATATTTGACTTATGATAAAAAAATACTTAATGAACAAAATCTATATTTTAAAATATTTCAAGATGACAACTTAAACTCTATATAAAAAATTCCTGTTCATTCTACGGATTAATTTTTTAAACAAAATCATGTGAACTTTCGATATCCGAATCAGAAAAATCTAATTAATTACTCATGTTTAACTTTAACGTAAGCATATAGGAATTATTTGCTCGCTTAATGTACTTCTTCTTTGTTTATTCAAGTTAAACATATTAACAAAGAAATATTACGAAATTCGATTAAACACAGCTGCAAACCTTGTCACATAAATCTTCTAATTTCGAATCATTTAAACTCATAATTAAAATATTTGAAATCTATGTCAATTTTAAAGTCAAAATGCCCATTTATAATTTGTAACAAAGAAGCATATCTCAATTAAATAATTTGGGTCATGCGAGGTTGAAACTAAGACAATGTTTTAAACCCACATATTAAAAATTGTAAAAAATTTTAAAAAGTGGCCTTGAAAATTAAATATGTTAGAATTTAAAGCCTGAAAAATTTTAAATTTCGTTTGCTAGGGTATTAAGCCATAATTAAAGTTTTTTAAGTCTTTTGACAAGAAAAAGATTGTTTTTGTTGCGGGTAATCTTTACGTAGATAAAGATAAATTTTTTCTCATTGTAATTTTTCCTGATAGAAACAAAAATGATTAATAACGAATTTAGAAATTCTTTTGGGCGCATAATTTTTGTCCTTACCTGTTTTTTCGTACCTTACAGAGTTTGATCGCAAAATTGAGTTTTTTATCTTTCATTATTTCTTGTAAAATCAAAATTTGAATATTTAATCTTTTAAAACAAAATTTAAAGTTGAGATGACAGTCTTTTAGATCCTTTAAAAATTAAGGTTCTTCTTCTCTTTACTTTTTTTCATACTGGGTGTTGTTCGGCTAAAAATTTTCAGTTTCGGTAGTTTCTTTGAATTTCACAGATGCTATGACTAATAGTTTTCGTTCTATTTTATGTTTTTTTTTTAACATTTTATGTTATATAGGTAAATTATTTGACTTTTTATGTACAACAAATAGCCGTTTATATGATTGTGAATTCTTTTAAAAATATATCCCAAAAGTTTTCTGAAGCTTCTAAGCTCGCTTTTGTAGCTACTATTTTGCCGAGTGCAACAACTCCGTTAGAACTGCATTTTCCATGCGCTTTTGCAGACAAATGCCATTTAGAATGTATTCCTGAATATTTTTTAGGAATTATTAAGATGATTATTTAAAAATGATTCATAAAATTTTGTTTTCGCGCATTATAAAAAAATTGTTCATTTCAAATTTGTAGACCTTTTGTTGTCTAGTTTCTCATAGCTTATGTCCTTGGTTCAGAATGTTTATTATTTTTATTTTATTGTTAGTGTTCTTTTTTAGGATTGCAACCAAAACATCGTTTGAAATCGAGAAATAATGATAACAAGTTTGTGTACTTTTTGAATGTATAATTTTTGTCAAACTTATTTTTTCGTATATTGGATGTTTGACCACAAAATGGAATGTTTTATTTTTCATTAATTTTTTGTGCAATCAAAATTTGATTGATCGATTGTAAAAAAAAAGATTGGAAAGTTATTATAACAGCCTTTAAGAACTTTCAAAAAGCAACGTTTTTCTTCTTTTTTTTATATCCTGCTGCATTCTTTGGCCAAGAATTTTTATTGCTTTCTTAATTGAAAAAAATATTTTCACTCATAATTTTTGTTCTATCCAAAATAGTCGTAGAGGTGAATTGTTAGCATTTTCAAGTTCTACAAATAGCTGTACATAGAGTTTCTAAGTCTGAAAAAAACGTTCTTAAATGTCATGAAAATGCTCTTAGTTTTTAAATTTTCATAATCATTTTCCTAATCATTTTTTCGAAAGTAATTGTACCTACAGAATACAGACTGCAAACTTAACGTAACTACGGACAGACTATATACAGGCAGAAATAAAATTTATCTTTAAATTGTATAAAAAAGCTGCAGCACGCTTATCTTACCAAATATTAAATTTATCTGACAAAAATATACTATGTAGGATAGTGTTATATTAAATTATACATTATTAAGTATAGTTATTTATATAAATATATAATATTAATTTTAGAATGTACTAGTTACTATGCATACTATATTAGGAGATGATTTTTGTGTACCCACAAAAAACCAAGAATTTATTACGTTATCAACAGCTAATGGAGAAGTTTTTGCAAATACTGGAGTATACCGGAATTCATCGAGGAAATTATTAGAATAATAGAATTCGGTTGAGAGAGCTCTTGCAAGTTACGACTCGCTGCAGACTGTGTACCATTAATTCAATACCAAAAATTTTAAAATACAACACAATAATCCTTGTAACTCGATTTTTATAAAAAATTTAATTTAAAAATTATTGCATAATTGTAATTTTTTTTAAATTTTTAATTAAAATGTTATTTTCGAAATTTTTATATCAATGCTAATAACGGACAAATTTTGATTCTTTCCGTTTCCCTATATTATTTTGAAAACAACTTTCCTACACTTAGGATCTCTAAATATGTTCTGTTTTGTGTAGGTACATTGAAATTCAAATTTTTGAGCATTCATAAAAAACATTTTTATGTGTCAAAAAATATCGAATTTGTTTTTTAGGTAGAGTTTTCTTGGGTTAATAATAATATATAATTATGTATTTTAAAATAAAATTTTGCTCAAGTTAGAATTGTCTTAAAATGTGTAGAAAACAAGTTGTATGGATATTTTGAACTGTACATTGTGTTGAAAGAATTAAAATATTCCAGCGTGATTCGTAATTTATAACTTGATTTTGTAGACAAAGACATATAAATAGACATACATTAAAAAAAGATCATATTTGATGAAATAGCAATTGTCATTATTTATTATATAATAACTTTATAATTATAATATTTACAATAATTTAGATAGTGGCTTCTTATCACAAAGATTCGAAATCGATTTAGTTTTTCTTTTGGATGCATTGATAAAAAAGCTAAAAACTGCAGAGAACATAATACAAATAAAACATAATAATTATTATTATTAAAATTCTTATCTAAATTTTTTATCAACCGATGAAACCTACTTACTTTCAAAAATGTCCGCAAACAATTACCACGAAGTATAAAGTATTAAATAAATAATAATTATTCTAATTTATAAAATCGATTTTTCTTCATTTTATATTATAAATTCTTTCCAACTTCAGACAATTTAGGGGAAGTAAAACAAGAATGGTGTTATATATTATATCATATAACTCTAATTAATTATTATATAAAGTTCAAAGTTAACTTGTTTATTTATATCAAAAGCTTAAAAATTAAAATGTACATCTGTTAGAACATTTTTTAGGTGTTTGTTATTGATATTTGACAGAAGATAAAGTTTCACTTAGATGCTAATTTTTCGAAAATCAAGCTATTATTTATTCACAGCTTTATGAAAAATGTAATTTTCATAAATCTCCGCTTCTCTGCAACTCACAAATTTTTAAATTATGAATATTATACATTAGGTTTGAAAAGTATCAGTCTAGTCCAGTGGAGTAATGATAATAAAATAATTGTAAAAAGTTGAATCTCGCTCAGGTGACTGCAACGAGATGTATTTTTTTAAGCTCTGTTACCTAATTATAAATATGTTATAAAATGTTTATAAAAAACACGGCTTTTGCATTAAATACACGAAATTCTATTTTTTATTTTTTCTTAACATTTTTTTACACATTTTTTTTAATTTAAAAGCGAAAACAGCTTAATTAAATAAAATCGCTACATTGACAATAAAGATTTGATAATTGAATCTAACTTTAGAAATTTCAAGAAAAGACAAAATAGAAAATTGTATTTATTCAAGGTTTAAAAAAAATTTAAACAAGAAGTTTTGGAAGTACTCGAAGTTTTACTATTGGTTCTTTTATTTCCTGTTTATTAACTTGAGCTCACAAATTTTCTAGTTCAGATCTTTTATAATTCGGCAATTTTCTTTCTGAAATGTTATTATTCTGGACTTTTCAAATTCGGTAATATTATAAAATGTTCAATTTGTTATTTTTATTTTAGAATTTCATTATTCAGGAATTTTAATTACAGGAATTTTATAATTTAGCGAATTTTTCAATTTTTCGATACGAAATTGTTTGAGTTAAAATTCAAAGAATTCAAAAATAAATAAAAAATGAAATTCTTCGTACCTTAAAGAATAATTTTCTACTAAAAATACAAATTTTGAACAAATAACATACATTTTCAACCAAATGTCAATGTCAACCCTAAAATGTCAATTTTCAAACAATTTGAAATTCCAAAGCAAAAGGACAACCTTCTACAAAAAAGTTACATTTTCAACTAGAAAATTTGTTATTCAAGAAAACAATTATTTTAAATAAAATTTAATAATGTAGAAGTCAAAAAGACGAATGTTCAATAAAACATTTGAATTTTCAAAAAAAAGGATGATTTTTTCAAAAGATTGTTGAATTTTTACTCAAATAGTTAAAAAAATGTAAACTTAGTAATATCATTTTTAAACATTTGACGAGTTACCAACGAAGTTAATTAAAAACTAATTTAAGTAAATATTATAAACAAAAACTAAGATAATAAGATACTAAACTAACAGTGACTTAAAAATTGGACATGAAATACTTTATAACAATTGGCATAATTGTTGATGACAAGTTCTATAAAAAATATCAGAATCTGCCCTTTAACTATCGAAAAATGCTATTTTCTCTATACCCATATTTTTGAATGGCTTAATTCTGATGTTAAACTAACTAAATTTATTAGCAATTGAGAAATCTGTTTCTTAATAATAATTTAAAGATAAAACTATATGCTTATATTTTTCGCACAAAAAAACACCAATGTGCAATAACCAGCGACATTTATAATAATAAAATTATTATATAACACTGTGTGTACCTAGTTCCTTATTGTTAAAAGTTATCATTTTGTGAAATTAATTGCATTAGGCCTTAAAAGGCATATTAAAAGAAAATTTGATTAGATTATTTCTTCGAAAGTTTTCTTGCGCATATGTGAGATAAATACTATATACGAGTACGTACATATTTGTATTATGATGGCGTAATGAAATATTCTTCAGCTACCGTTGTTAAGAAAATTATTTAGTGTAACAATAATCAGTTTTTTTTGTGCTTTGCAAAAATGAGGATGGTCTGTATTCTCGTTCCCACTCTAGCAGTCATCCTTAACTTTATTGGTGATTATAATAATATAATATATCTATAATTTTTATTATATTTTCTATAGTTTACATTTCGTAAGCCTGTTGAGGCAAAATAAAGACCACATTTAAGCTTATATTTATATATTACACTTGAAACTTCATACGACTCTTATTGACAATATACATTAAGCAATAATGTTCTTCTCCTTGCCGTACAATGTGCTACTAAGCTTACAAGAAAGAAATTACTTTTTAGCAATACAATATCATTTTTAACGAAATTGTTCAATTTTAAATATAAACAGGCGAATTCATTCCAAGATAGTTGAAAGATCAAACTTAAAAGCTCAATTAAAAAAGTAGATCGTTTTCAACCAAGAAAGATGAAGGTTTCCCTAGATAGTATAACCTAAACAAAATTAATTTTTCACTTTTCACCAAACAGTCTTACGAACAAAGATTTGAATTTTCAAGCAAAGCAGAGGAGTTTTGAAAAAAATAGTTTATTCTTTTCAAGAAATAGTTGCATCTTTAATTAGATGTAGGATAATCCACAAAATTACGTTACGTTTAGGGGGTGGGGGTTGCCGAAATATTATATTCCATGTTAAGACCAATGGAAAAAGTATTACGAAGAAGGGTGCGGGTCAGATGTTCATTAAAAATGTATCACATCAATGTTTTAAATACAGTTCTTTAAAATCATAATAATTTCTAAAACAAGATGGTACTGCAATTATCTTAAAACGAATAATGTGCAATAATAAACAGGACCTATGTAATTCAAAATTTGAAATAATTTAACAGACGAATAATTCAAAAAATAAAAATAAAACAATGAGTTGTGTTAAATTCAAACACGGCAAGCATTACTTATTTTCAATCTGAAAGTTTTCGGGCACAACTTTTTTCTACAGACTCCTTTTTTTATGATTTTAAAGTATTTTTATTCATAAAAGGAAAATAAATTATCAAACTCTTTTTGAAATCTATTAAACTAAAAGCGTAAATCCTCTATTTCGTTCCGCAGAATTAAGTTCGCAGTCAAGCAGAGATAATCTTGATACTCCCCGCCCCAATCACTATCGTTCTCCTCCTTCGCGTCATGCACATGAGGAACATCATTTCCGTGCCAGGGACAGGTCGCCTCCTCAGACGCCTCCTTCTCCTAAAGTGCTCGGATATAGTCTTGAAGAACTTGGATACATTCGGCTTATTCCTCGTACAAATCCGAAAATACAATTTGAATTTCGAAGATACATTTTTCCTGCTGGTAAACCAATGAGATGGATAAGAGAAGGAAGAACCTATAAGCCCCTGCCAAATGAAGCACAGATTGTATTATCAGCAGCCAATGGGGACATTTTTGCAGTATTAGAGCACGTCGGGATTCTTCGTGGAATATATTCGACACATAAATCTAGATCGAGAATCAAATTAAATATGATAAGCGGCGGCATTTTTAATTGTACCCTAGATGAAATTCGAGATTGTCCAGTAGGCAAAAATCACCCAATGTTCCCCCAAAGTTTTATGAAAGCTTCCGCAAAATACGATTCACTACGGTCCGAATTAAATTCTAATACCGAAAGAAATTCTGGTTCTTCTCCTTCTTCAAGCAGACAACATGCACCTAGCCTGAATATACTTGAGGAGCCTCCTTTTCGTGCCAGCTTTCGTCCTTCTCCGCACAGGCCGCCCTCTGATCAAATACTTGAATGTTCAATAGAACAACTTGGTTATGTTCGGCTAATTCCTCACGAAAATCCGAAACTGCAATTTGAATTTCGTAGATACGTTTTTCCTGCTTGTAAACCAATTCGATTGCGAATAGATCAAAAGAGCTATGTACTAGGGCCAGCACAAGAATATACTGTACTATCAACATCGAATGGTGACGTTTTTGCAATATTGGATTATAGTGAGATTCTTCGTGGAGATTAGATGGTAGGTAGACCTTAAGTGCGA
>JAAAKG020139964.1:0-12224 GCA_010014905.2 Druon quercuslanigerum | reverse complement strand
TTCGTCTGAAAGTTATACTTCAAAAACGTCAAGGTTGCCAAACGTTACATATATGTCACTTTGGGCGGTAGAGGGTTTAAATTCGAATTTGTAACTTCTAGAACATTTTCCTTCTGCAGAAATAATCATTAATTCAATAAGTTTCACTAAAGCTTCTATAATTGAAAATCTATCTAAAAAAATAGAATTTCCGATATTTAAAATGCCCCTCAACAAGATTTTGTTTCCAGCGCCACTGAAGGGAAGGTTTCCTTTCACCGAACATACTTGACAAAACTATACGGTGCTTGAGAGCGTTTGAATTCGCGTGCGTCATGTTGCTCGGGCGTGTCGCAGAAGAGAGGGTTATTTCACATTTCGTGTTCGCTTTCCCTACAGTCCCTACAACGAGAAGTGTTGAAGAGTCTATTATATATAAATAAGCGTTTTGAAAAGATCCCTGACATAAGTATTTTTAATTTCCATTTATTTTTTGGCTATTTCATTTTAAGGCAGCTGAAACGGAGTATATTAAATGTACTAAGGTTTGTTTTTTGTGGTTGAATATTTCAGCATCAATGACGATATTAACTAGGGTTTCATGAAACATCCTGTAGTGATTATTTTTAATTAAAGATTTTCCTGATTGTTCTATTTGAAGAAGGCTGAGACGGCCTTCGCACAAACGAACTAGGGCTTGCTTTTTGGTGTTGTTTATTACCATTACTATGTAGATAAAGATATTATATAGAGACTTGTGAAGGAGCCTGGTTTGATTATTTTTAATTTTTTAGCTGTTTAAAAAGAATCACCTAAAATTCTGACATAATTATATTTAGACTAAGTGCATACTTTTTATATCAAAGATAGTTCTTACGCGATTGGGGTGTATTTTGTTTGGAAATAGCAGCATTAAATTATTTCATGTTTATTTTTATTGTACATAACATTATTTCTGCGACGAGTCACAGGGCTGCCTTAAAAAATTTTCTGAGAACAGCCGGAAAGGTGTGCCTTTTTGCTCCCGTGTGACCTTCGAAAAAGGGAGACGTTTGACCGAAATTATTTCTGTGACTGCTTAAAGGGTGCCTTCCCGCCCCCATGAAACGTTGGAGAGGGGAAAGGGTTTGACCAACATTATTTAAGTGACCCGTCAAAGGGGTGACGCCCCCCAGAAACCTTCGAAAAGGGAAGGTGTTTGACCAACATTACTTCTGTGACCGGTTCAAAGAGTGCCTTTCCGCCCCCACGAATTGTTAGAAAGGGGAAGGGGTTTGAACAAAGGTATTTCAGTGATCAGTCAAAGGGATCCCGTCCCGCATCCACGAGCCCTTGGAAATGGACAGGTGTTACCACATTATTTCTCTGACCAATCAATGTGGCACCTTCCCACATTACGAGACGTTAGAAAGGGGTTTGACCAACATTATATTAGTGCTCGGTATAAAAGGTGCTTTCTGCCCCCACGAGACGTTGAAAAGGGGAAGGAATTTGACCGACATAATTCCTTGGCCTGTCGAAGGGACGCCTTCCCGCTCCCACAAGCCGTTGGATACGTTAGTGACCAACATCATTTCTGTGGCCGGTCAAAGGGGTGCGTTCCTGCTCCAACGAATCGTTGGAAATAGGAAGGGGTTTACCAACATTATTCCAGTGTCCAGCCAAAGGGGTGTCTTCCCACGCCCACGAGAACTTGAAAAGGGGGAGGGGTTTGACCAACATTATTTATACGACCAGTTACAGGTGTTTCTTTCCAACCACGCGAGACTTTGGAAAGGGGTATGGGTGTGACCAACATTTTTTATGTGACCTGACACAGGGGTCCTCTTCGGCCTCTACAAAACTTTGGAATGGGTTACGGGTTTAACCCCTTATAACAAAATACCTTTTAAATCAGATAACCATACTCAGAGACATCTGAGAGTCCTTTCAGTATGCTAAAAATTTGTTTTCACCGACACGGCATAGAAACTTATTGCTGGTACCAGCCGAAAAATTTTCGCTGTTTTGGAGAGCCCAAAAAAGCACAACATTCTGGCTTGCTAGCACCTCTAGTTTATTGTGAAAATGTTGTCAAACATTTCAGTTAAAATTAAATTAATCTAATTAACTTTATTTGGAACGTATGTTGGCTGAAATTAAGGTTTCAGCTGTAATAATTTGTTTCACATCCTTACTACAACATTTTTTATATTATATGCCCAAATATATATACATTATATGTTCCAAAAAATTTACTTCGCAAAATACAATTTTTCGAATATAGCAGTTGGCAATTGTACTTATATCCTATACTCACGAACAGAATCAAGAAATGCCACAAAAAGTATGGCCAGACTGCAAATAAAGATTTTCATTTTTCTGTAGACCGCGAACTGATTTAACTGATTTTGTAAGCAGTTCTTGAGGTGTAACTGTTCAGATTTGTCATACGTGTTACCTGTATATATATACTACCCAATATTACATCATTCACGGTGAAAAGAGTTTTAGATAAAAAAGTGTTCGGCGAAATATATTTCTATTATTATGAAACATTCAAGCTTTATTTGGTATCCTTGAAAAGTTAAGATTATTCTAGATGTACACGTGCCACGTTGAAACGAGCAACATCAGAAAAAAATGTACGATATACCACTATAGTATCTTACGTCATATCAGTTTAAAGTCGATTCAAGTCAATTTTTAGTTCGTATAGTTTTAAGATTTTAGGGGGAAAACGATTTTAAGTTCAGGTTATATAAATGAAGGTTTTCTAAGAGTCTTGAGATATCAAAAACATTTTTTTAAAGATTTAATACGTTTTGAATTTCCTCACTAATGTAGTCGAATGTAGTTACAACAGAAATGATCTATTTTGTTTTTGCAGAAAACTGCAATGTTTTGGCTACTTTTGAATCAAGAAGGTCGAATGGCGTTTTAAGTCTAAACAAATTAACTCATTTATAACGGTTGAATTTTGAATCAAATATTTGAATCTCTAAGCAAATAAAGTTAATTTTCAAAAAATATTTGAATTTTTAACCAAAAAAGATTAATAATTTTCAACCAGTTGTATGTTATCAAAAAAATTAAATCTTCACCAAGAGAAACGAATTTTCAACAAAACACTTAAATGCACAAACAAAAGGGATGATTTTAAGCCCAACAGATATTTTTTTATCCAAGGAGATTACTTTCTTATCCAGAAAGAATAATTTTCAACGAAATGGTTGTGTTTTCAACCTCAGACCATAGATTTTCTACTAAAAAGATTAATTGAATTAGTCTTCTATCGTACAAAAAAAGTTTTAATAAGGAAATTACATTCTGTTTTATTGAATTTTTACCAAAAATATGAATTTTGTACGAAAAGTGTAATTGTTGATACGCTGGCGAACTGAAATTTATTGTAACTTACAAAAATCTGGCTGCGTCAATCTTTTGTTTGACGACCCTAAAGCGTAATATAGTTTTCTACATTTTCTTAATACAAGAAATAACCTTTAACAATACTTTTTATTTTTAATAACAATTTTTGTAAGCAATTCACATTTCTGAACTTACGAAATTTTTATTTTTTGCAAAGTCACTTCTCTTTGTATTTATAAATTCTTATGAAAACGGTAATTATCTCGCTGAATATCATTCCCGTTTGCTAGGGTATGTTTAAATTATTATATTGAGAAATTTAAAAATATGTAGCTTCAATCCAAGGTTTTTCTAGGAAAATTATATGTAAAAATCTTGCATTGAACTCATCGACAAAAAATCTATTAAATTGATCCTAAAAAGTTTTTCTAATTCATTAAACTAAACGCATATCATATATTTTAAATCTGTTCCAAGAACACGAATAAATATTGCGTGATTGCTAAGTAATCGTAAACAATATTTACCCGTGGAATGAAAATTTCGACGAAGATAAAAATGCGAGATTCTTTGAATGCGGTAATTTTTTATCACGTAATTGCTTCTTAAATAAATCAGTATTTGACTTTTACCAAATTTCTAAATCCTCTACTAGAACTGAATAATTTTCAATCGTAAAGATATGTTTTCAAAAATGTAAATTAGTTTTCTGTCGAAAACGTAACATAACATATAACAAAACATATAACACAACATAACATATTTAACAAAATAGTTACAATATTCACCAAGAAGATAAACTGTGGACTAAAATTATGAATCTTGAACAAAAAAGTGAATTTTGATAACTGTAGATCAAGGCTTGTAAATGTAATAGATGGTATTTCAACTTAAATATTTTACAATGTTTAATCCAAAAGATTTCAACTCAACAAAAAAAGACCAATTCTCAACAAAGTAGTTAATTTTTACTTTTTAACAAAGAAGGTAACGTTGCTACCAAATGATATGAATTTTAAAACTTCATATTTAAGAAAAATTTATTTATTTGTATTTTTCTTATAATATTTGTTTAATTTTGAAAAATTGCTTTAAAATATTTTCGATTGTTTGTTAAAAATTTTTGAAATCCTTTAAAATACTAATTTTTTACAATATTCGCTTTAAATTTATTTTTCCAAATAAAAAATAATTCACAATTTCCTAAAAAAATTAGTGTTAACGTTCATAAGCGTTTCAATCTGCTAACGATGCAATCGTAATCGGCGACGCGTATTTTTTTTACAAAATGGACAGTTCTAGGAATTTTTAAGGAACTCGATACTTTTCTTCGCCGAAAATATAACAACGTGCCTACCGTCAGGTCTTAATGTGCAATTAATTATTATTAAACAATTCGCATTTTTTAATCCCTTATTTTTTAGGCATCGCTAGGGTATAGTGCGTATGTATACCGAATTTCACAGAATTCCAATAATGTTTGTCTAATTGAATTTGGCGAAATTTCTGCATCTCTTTTTCAATTTTAGTATAAAAATATACATCAGAATGGAAAACCTCAAATAGAAAAAAATCCCATCTTATCATTCTCTTTAAGCCCATGTTTTTTGTGATTTGAAAGGGTAGTAGGGGCTAGCGGGTGAAAAAAACACTTTTTTAGGAATCTTTTTAGAGATATGGTTGAAGTAAATTTATTTTAATATTTTACGTTTCACAAACCATAATTTGCAGAATAGTTTGTCAAATTTTCGTTAAAAAATATTTAAAAATATACCAGTCTTGGTGAATTATCGAGGATGCCTTTCCAAAAAGATGATCTGGGGTGCCAACTGTAGCGTATTGTAGAATTATCCAAAATAAAAAAGCAAAGAAATTTTGTAAAAGATAAGTTTTTCTTACCTCCTAAGTGGTTTAAAAAAATTTTTAAATCACATGAATCTAAGACATTTGATCCAAATGATGCGAATGCATAAATTCTAATTTTTCTTGCAAATAATGTTTGCTGTTAGGTATTTCAGGTTAGACGGGGAAATTGAAGATACCTTTACGTTGACGGCCAAACAATAATACCGCTTGCATGCGACGAAACGCGATTTCTATATATTAAGATAAAAAAGGATTTTCCACCAAAAGTGTATTGTCAATTTATCATCGTTTGAATTAAAAAATTTGGATATCAGAAGATGACTCGGACCCTCAATTATGGAAAACAACCGAGCGACCTGCGGAAAATCGAAACAAGTTCAAAATACCACTCCAAAGACACGAGCTCCAAAGGAACGAGCGCTTTACAGATACGAGCGTTCCGACTAAAAAGGAGCGAGCTAAATTTTTTCCCATCCAACCGTGCTGATTGACTTTCACATACGCTTGTGCTTAGTAGGCCCGCCAGCGTTCTCACGAATTAAGGCCGAAATCTACAAGTCTCAGGATTGGGAGCCCCTTTCATGCCCGCATCTTTGGATTTTCCGCTTCCTGCACTCCTCGTGTATTTAGATTTCAAGTGTATTTGAGGTGGAGTTTCCCGTACAATTATTTAATCCCTGTATTATAAAATTATGAATTAGTCAGAACTAATTACAAAATAAACATTAACTTACTCTTATCTCTAGCGAAACTATGTTTATAACACTATTGGCCATGTTTCCCAATATATCCAAGTTTCTTTCATTTGAATCTTCTTGAGCCAATTAGATTTCTGTTTAGAGCTATTCTCTGTGAGCAAGTTAACTTATCGTTTATTTGAATGAAATAATTTTTTTTGGCGCTCGACTTTTTGGACGCAACTGGTGCTGTGGTGATAACTTTATTTAGATCCTCGCCCTGAGAATATATCTAGCTTTAAACTCTGTAAAATTTCGTAATTTTTCTAAATAAATTACAAATTTTTTTACTTTCTCTAACCTTTCTATTTTGAATATGTACTCGCACTTTTCCTACTATTTAATTTTTAATTCTCCGTCGAAGAGAAGAATCATCCCTTGCACAATTTTCAAAATTTTATTGAATTCTTGAGTCCCGTTTAACAAATCGGAGAACTTTCAGAGGAGTTGGCCATTGCAACCGGATCACCATAGTCCTTATTATAAACTCGTTTCGTGCTCTTAGTTTTTGGAACCGCAGTTTTGCTTTCACTGATTGACTTCACTAATGCTCCGTGTTTCTTAAAAGTTTTCGAAGTCCGAAAAATTAGAATATTTAAAGAGAAAAGACGCGCAGGTTCAATATGTGAAAGTAGCGCGCCGAGATACAATATACTGACGTTTTCGGGCTCTAGATCTGTATAAAAAATATTTTTTTTGGAAAGACGTATCGCTAATTTTAGCGTCAAAGGAATAAAATTTATGAAGTCACTAAATTGTATTACTGAATAGCCAATCGTGAGCAGAGCTGCGTCGCACTTTCTACTGTTACAACTCAATTAACTTGAGCGAAATCTCAAGGAGGAGAGTCCAAAGTCTACTTTTCTAAATGATGCACGTCCATGTATTTTAAGTGACAGTGTCCCGTTTGCAAGACCAATAATCATTTTTTCATGATGTCTAGCTGGCGCCAGCGCACTAACTAGAATTTCAACCATTTGATTTTAAGTTAAAAATTTACCTTTTATATTTAAAATGTACTCTATGTTGTAAAAGATGCATGTTTACTTTCTTTTGTAATAAAAAAATTCTTTTTACGTAAGATTATCAATGCCCACCCCCCACACCCTCATAAAAACACGAAGATTTTACGTTACTCGGATCTACCTATAATTGGTGCATGAACATTCTCAAATTCTGAATGAATTTTAACGCTTAAAGTCTTTAAAGCAAATTTAGAAAAATAAATTTATTTACATTAAAATTATTAAACAACTAGGTGTAAAGTTGTTTTTATACCTGAAAGGCAAATTATTTATAGCGGTCAGGAAAAATGAAAAATTAGTGAGGGATTTTCGAAACGGGTACTTTGTATGAACCCTGTTAAAAAATGCTTGGTAAATTAGTCTACACTGGTGGTATAGAACATATATATTACTTCATCTACTGCATTTTGAGAACTTGATATTAGTCGAAACAAATTATATCCAAATTATAGATTTAAGGCTTTCACGATGATTCATTTTGATCAAAAGAGATATATTTATCATTGCTGACTGTACCAATAAGAACACGTTTATCAATATCGAGTAAACGCGTCAGCCTTTGTAGAGACTGAGGTTTGAAAAGCCTTATATGGGACATTATTCCTGAACTGCCCTAACTTTAAAAGTCATGTCTTCCGATTGTCTTCAAATGTTCCGAGTTTGTTGAACTATATAATAGAATATACTCACCAATTTATAGACTTTTACTACCATCCATTATTCTGTGAAATGTATTGTTTTTAATTTTTTAATTTTTATACAGAAATCGCCATTTAAATGTTTATTCAACATTCTCTCCTCTTCAGTCATATATTTTTTTAAAAGTATTTTTAAACGAAAACTTGACTTTTTTCCGATAAAAATGTAGTTTGGCATTTTGAGACTAAAAATAGTTATGTAGTTATGCAAAGATATCGGATCGAAACCCTTCCTTGCGCGCTCGGACAGGTTGACCAGTCCTACCGGGGACTTGGATGCATGCATGATTCTCTAGCCAGTATGCAGTGAATTCACCATAATTTATTTAGTTCCCCTTTTTTTCGTGTTTCCTTGTTTCTCTGAACTTCAAGCTTTTTGACTGTCTTCGGAAACAGATTATGTTCTGCTGCAAATAAAGTTTTCTTTGTTGCAATTTTCCGTTCTCATTTGGAATAAATGCGTGGTGTCTTAGAGTAGCGGGTATTGTAAGTGCTTCAGTAAATCTAGTTTCTATTTTTTGGTAATCTCTATGTGATCTTATTTCGAACTGAAAAGCATTACTGTTTCCTTTAAATGATTCTTAGCCCATTCGAATAACTCTATCGCAGTTAGGATTGGATTCTGTGTTAAGCGCTGCAAGCTAGCTTTTGCCGCAAGTCTTCAAATTTCCACCAATCCCGTCACCTGGAACTTTTCCATGTGCAGTTGCCTGGGAATGTGATTCTGCAGAAATTCCAAAATCTTTTTTGTGATTTAAAAGATTTATGAAGGCATATTTATTCTTATAATGCTACACATCTCCGTCTGTCACATAATAAATTTTGTTAACAACGCTGAATTTCTTCTTGAGGTACTCGTTGATGAGCTTTTAAAATGTATACACAGCTACAGTGTCATAACTTAAAATATCTGAGATGATTGTCATACTAAAATGCTTCAGTTCATTACTACTTTTGTAATAAATAACTACTTTAAATACAGTTGATTGATTATTATTTCATTGGAAAGATTGTTCAGCATCTTGAATAAAAGCATAGTTTTCAGCAAAGTCAAGCAAAATTAAGAACTCTCCTTCTTTTAGTATAACTGTAAGGTGCTTCAAAAATAAACCTTGTTGTTTCGCATAAAATGCGTAAGGTTTCAGGTTTTTAACTTTAGTGCAGAGTGCTTCTACAAAAGCATCAGTGACTGCTATTTCGGTCTTCAAAGTGCTTCTATCAGTTTGCTACCAAAGTTGATATGTCACGGTGTTGAAAATATTCACGTCCAATAGATCAGTCAGGTACTTTTTAAGATCTTTAATGTCAGCACAATATTTGCATTCCTTAAAATGAAGGGCGTCAGTGCGTTCACTCCACATAATTTCTTCAAGTCAGTCATCATAATCTGACAATTGTCTGTCAGTTTCCTTAGGTAAATGTTTAATATTAATCGTATTGAACATTAACTTTACGTTTGCATGATAAACGCAGAGATAAACATTGTGAGTTCCACTTGCTCCAGCTAAAACACAGTGCTTTGGTCTTAGTTGTGCGAATTTCGAAAATCCAATCTTCACATTTTAGTAGTGCTACAAATCTGGCATATAATTTTGGAAGATTACACAGAATCAGTCTTTTCTGTACAGCTTCTTCTGCCAATTTTTGTCCTTGATTGGCTTCCGGCAAAGTCAAAACTCCACCTTTGGCAACTAACCCTTTCGCTTTTCTGGTTCCACGTTAAGATGCAACGAATTCTCGCATGATTTGTCTGCGACTCCAAGACTTTGGCGCAAGGGTAAGTAGTCATTGCATCCTTCTTTTTCATTTCTCATTGGCAAGCAAAAATATGTGTCCTCGTTTATTTCTTCCTCTACATTAATACCAGGCTCTTCTATAGCTCTAGATGGCTGTAAATTGAGAGTTATATATCCTTTTTTACAAGCACCACATATTTTGCTACCTTCCAGCAAATCAGGAAACACTATTTGCTGCGGAAACTTTGCATCGAAGACATGGTCAGAGGAAAGAAGGATAAACAATTCATAAATGTATACAGCTAAAAACAAAAACGAAACGCAAGAAGAAAAAATCACAGAAGAAACACACAGAAAAATTTTAAATACTTCTATACACGTTGCCTGCTCTTACCTTTCAGGAGACTGAAGTCACAGTAGAATATCGCAGTGCAACGTTTTTCTTGAGGCCAAGAAACAAATGACAGTCTCTGCGATTGCCTTTTGTTTCTTAATACAATATAAGAAACAAATGAAAATCTATGTACGTGGATGTCTTTTATTTCTTGGCTATACACGAGTCCATGTTTAATTCAGCCAAAGGATTGGCGATTTAAGCCTTTCACAGGTATGTTCTCTGTCACGTTAATAATGAAAATATACAGCAAAATCTAAAAAGAAACCTTATGGAGTATCTATGTATGTTTAAATGAATCGAATTTGAACGAAACAACGTCGGTCGGTGCATTGGATGGACTGGTCGACCTTCCCGAGTGCGCGAGGCAGGGTATCGCTCAGATATCTTCGCATAACTACATAAATATTTTTAGTCCCAAATTGCCAAACAAAATTTTTATCGGATAAAAGTTAATATTTCGTTTAAAAATACTTTAAAAAAGAAAAACTGCCCTTTTGTGATTTTGAAGATTTTATGATGTGCGTTTTTTTAAATTATGCATTATAAGATACAGTTTAAAACCTTCTTTTTTGCAAAAATTTTTAAAATAAATTTTAGAAAAGAATCCGATTTTAATTTGCTTTAGATTTTTTACAATAGCTTCCAATTGCTCTAAAATCGCCGTAACAATAAAAATAGGACTTCCCTTATTTTTCCAAAAATAAATACTAATGCATTATAATTTATTTCTAATTTTCATTTGTTCTGATACAAGTCCGAGTTTATTTTTTTAAATCACCTCCAGGAGTCTTTTTTATAGACCCCCAAAAATTCAAAAGGTAAAAATTTTGCTTTTGCGAGCTTTTTATGGTAATTGTTCATAATACATAAAATGCTGCTCTATATTGATAATTTGATTTTTATTTGAATTATTTGAACGATTCATGGTAGCTGTTTGGAAGTGTCACTCAAAATGGAGTTCGGAAGTCGCGGTTTTAGCAAATTTTTAAATTTATTTTCAACTTTCTAATTAAAATAAGGCAATAATTAAATTGAACTAACAACCAAAATTGTTTAAACGATTTATTATTGCTTTTAATAATATTGACTTTGGATACTGGGAGAAAGTTGTGTTTGCTTCTGGAATATTTAACATTTTGTCCAATTTTCAATTAATGTAGGGTAATAATGGATACAATTTTACAAATTTCATGGTTTAAGCAAATTATAATTGTGTGAAACAATCTTTTCCTATATTTATGCTTCAAAGTTTCGTTTTTTCCCTAAAATTTTCACCTTATAGTCTATTTTGTATTTAGAGGGAGGTAAAAATTAATGAAAATGTGAAAAGTGGCCAAAAAGTTTAAACCGGAATTACTTCGAAATTAAATAAGATTTTATTTAAAGAAAGGTCCAAATTTCATGGAAATTGTTAATTAGAAATTGATTGTTATATTCTAGATCTTTCAACTGGACAAGGTTTTTTTTAATGTTCCCGCCAAATAAATGCTCGAAAAATAACTGCTTATGCCTAAAAGATTAAGTTCAGGGTCAATTTAAAGTTCCTTCCTGTATCCCATGTTTTGATTAATAGCGAGTAAACGTGTGTTGAATATTATAAGTTTTCCTCAATTTATAAAGCCCGTCTTTAACTGCACAAATATTATTATAGGTCAATCTATTCGTCTCAAGCCAAGGAATATTTTATATCCTTGCATCAACTTTCAATTTTGCTATCGAAAAAAATCTTACTATAAAACTCTGTTTTGCTAAAAATAAGCCTTTCAAATGAAATCAATTTATCTGTAACCGTTTTCAAGTTATCGTGTTCACAAAAAGTGTCACGTCCATACATCCACAAACATAAACACATACACATGCGCAAACTTTCGGAATATTGCTTAAAAAAAGTGCACGTGACATTTTCAAATTGAGGAACGTTTAATGAAATGAATTGAACAATTTTTGAAAATTTTACCAGCACAAAGCTTCCTCTAGGGGGAAGCAAAATCAATATAAATTGAAATTTGAAAAAATGCTTCGTATTTTTTTCTATAAATACATAGAAATCAAGAATCTTAATATTAACATAAATATGTTTGACGTATTAATCTCAAGGATCGTAAATGAAAAATTCCAAGCTTCTTTATAGATTAAAAGAGATAAGAATTGTCAATACAGATGGCATATTTTGAAAGTCCAAACGACACTTATTTTCATCAAATAATAAAAATTCCAATTTTCAACTTTTATCCTCCTTCCCTAGGGGCTGTAAGACCTTGTAGTTGGAGGGGAGGCTTAAGGGGTGACGGACATAGGGGTCAAAAGGAACTCGGCCTGCATGCGTATGGATATGGATGTTAGGATCTCTATAAACGGGCTCTCCAGGGTGGTTGAAAAGGATCCCTATAGACGGGCTCTTCTGGTATGCATGATTGTAGTATGATAGAAGGGTG
>JAAAKG020139963.1:0-34545 GCA_010014905.2 Druon quercuslanigerum | reverse complement strand
ACTAATATTTCTTTAAAAAAATGTAGTTGTTTAAATCCGGTAATTTTTAAATTCGGCAATATTATAAACTGTCGTGAATTTTCCAATTCGGTAATATTGTAAACTGTTCGGGAATTTTATTTTTCGGAAATTTTCCAATTATTCGAGAATTTTATAATTCGGAAATTTCATTATTCGGTAACATTATTTTTCAATATTTTTTATCGTATAAGTTTTGACGAGATATAAATAAATTAATTATGAAAACAATTCCTTTACAGAATTATAATTTTTACTTTCCAACAGACAACTTCGTACAGAATTATAATTTTGTCTTGGAACAGGCAATTTGTGTACATGGGACACTAAATTTTTTTCAATAATGATAGAAAATGTTGCTAAAAAATGTTAGTTTAAACAGAATTTTTTTCGGAATAAATGTAATGGTGAATTGGCACTGGCAATTTCTGTAAACAATTAAAATTTTCATTTTGGAGCAGGAGACTTCCGCAAAGAATTGTAATTTACCATTTTTAACAGGGAATTCCATAACTAATTATAACTTTGACTTTGTGACAGGCAATTTTCTAAAAGAATTTTAACTTTAATTTTAGATTCACTTTAGAACTGAAAACATGGAACGGGAATTTTGGAAAATAATGTTATTTCTGATTTAGAGACTTAAAAAACCCCCTGTTCCAAGTAAAAATTCGTCACAATTTCAAGATTTTTCTTTCAAATTTTGTTAATAAATATAATTATGACTTAGTACAGGTGATTTTCTAAAATAATTAAAATCCCGCATTTCAACTTCGAAGTAAATTAAATATAAAAAAATCTCGCGATGAATGATAATTTTGTCTTTGGAACACGGAATTTCGTAAAGAATTATAAGTATGTTTTAGATAAGATAATTTTGTATACGGAAAGGGAAATTTTGGAAAATAATTAAATAATTAAATTCTTTTTTTTTGTAAATAAAAATTTTCCAGAATTTAGAATTTCCCTCTTGCAAATTTTAGGAAAATGAAGTTACTATACTTCTGAATTATATTTGAAAATGTTTTGCTTATATCTAATTTTGAGTTGGAACGGAGTATTTTTGAGAATAAATATAATTGTGACTCGGAAAAAGGGAATTTCCCCGGAGAATTATATTTTGACTCAGAACAGGGAATTTTTGGAATGAAACGGGAATTTCGGTAAACATTTTTAATTCGGATATAGAAGAAGGAAATTAAAAAAAAAATCCTGTTAAAATTCAGAATTATAGTTTTCTGTCCCAAATCAGAATTGTAATTTTTATGATACAAAATTATCTGATGTTTCAACTCAGAATTATAATTCTTTTCCAAAATTCCCTTTTCCAAATGTAAAATGTTTTAAAAGGCCTAAACCATTTAGAGATCTCTTAAAATTTTTAAAAATCGTTTGAAATCATTCTAATCTATTCAACTCTTTAAAATTAAAAAATCATCCTAATCATTATTTTATAATAATTCATTTATAGCTGAAACCCTTGGAAAATTATGAAATAATTTTAAAATTTCAAATAAAACTTAAGAATTGTACGATTTTAAATAAAAATATTTAACATTTTGCAATTAAAAATTTAAGTTTGACATGCACATATAATAAAGAAAAGAATACAATAAGTACTTAAATTTTTCTATAATCTGTAATTCGAATTTTTAGAATGAAAAAAATGACAATAAATAATTAGCAAAATCTTTTACACAATTAATTAAATATGGATAAAGTTTTATACCCAGTGTTTAAAATTCAACATAAAGTTAAATTGTCAATATTCAGAAACCAATAAATAAAAAATAAACCTATTTGCTAAAATTGCGAATTTTATGAACATTTTGCAAAGAAATGTTAAAATAGTAAGACAAATTTGAACACTATAAACTCTGAAGTATACAGTTTTCATCATTAAAATTTTGAAAATCGGAATCATAGAAATTTGTGCATTGTAATGTTTAAAAATTTGTTAGCAAGAATAAAGTTAGAACCCTTTACAATGGAATAATTTTTAAAGAATTGATTATTTAACACTATGTACTGTGGAACAGGTAGCAATGAAACTTTTAACTACATTTTTGATGAAAACCTGTAGGAATTTTTTCTATATAAAGATAAAATTTTAGACATTTACTAAATAAAAGTTTCTTTTTTTATCACTTTAAAAATTGGACTTAACAACAAGTTTATACATGAGTCTATATAAAATATATTTTCTGAGATAAAAATTATTTTTATAAAATGGTAAATACTGCAATAGTTCTGAAAGAACTTCCAGATAAGTAAGCAAATAAAATTCGGCGTTAAAAGCTGAGATACGATTAAAAATTAACAGGTAAAGACACTTGTTGATGAAAATCTATAGGTACGCTTAAAATAAATAATCAAAAATACTCACATTGAATGGTTTTATATCATCGGAAAGTACTAATTCATTGATAAGTTTCAAACCCTCCTTTCCATACATTTTTCTTCGAAATTTCGAAAAACTTTTCTTGCAAAAACTCCAAAAACTTTCTCTCTGACTAAAAAGCGTCAAAACAGTAAACTCGAATACTCGAATGATAATTATGAACTTAATCCAATAGCGTCTGGATTCTGTTGCAAGCCATTTTTCATTGGTTATTTTTCCACTAGCTGTGCCGAGTACCGGTTTTATCGGAAATGAATATCAAATTTGAGGTTATGTTCAGTATGTTTGCAAGTTAGCCTGTCGGTATAAAAATAAGTATTTATCTCCAAAATGTCCTTTCTCTGTCGTAATATATTTAGCAAATTAGAAAGATGTGTAAGCATAGCTTCACGATTTAGTACAATTGCGGAAAATCCAGTGCCACAAGTAGAAAAAGTAGAGCCGATAATTTCCACGACGAAAACCATCGAAAACGGCAAGTTTTTTCACGAGCCCAGACAAGTGTGGCTGGATTCTTTGAAAACTATTCCTGATAAAAAATTGGGCATTGTTTCTTTGCATCCTGATATTTTTGCTGCGCAGCCTCGTCTTGATATTATTCACGAAAATATCAGATGGCAGAGAATGTATAAATTTGTGGTATGTTATGAAACTGTTCTTATTAGCCGAATATTATTTTTGTATACGCTTATTAATAATAATATAAAAAGCATTGCTCAGATAAATTTAGCATTTTTTAGGGTGTACGTTTATTCAATTGCTAATTTAAGTTATAAATTATCAGGGTGACCGGATGGCACGTTTTTTTTAAACTGTGTTCCTACAAAATTCTCATTTCAATATTCCTGTAAATTTCCTTGATCAATTTTTCATTTTTCTTTCCGATTAAATTCTTAACCAAAGAAATTAATGTTTAACCAAAAGAATAAATTTTAAACCTATAAGATAAATTTTCTATTAAAAAGATCAATTTTTAACAAAATATATGAATTTTCAATTAATACAGATTAGTTTTCAACATAATAATTACATTTTTAACCAAATAAATTAATTTTCAAGGATAAAGATGATTCTTGAATAAGAAAAAATTATTTTCAACCATAAAGATTTAATTTTCTCCCAAAAAAGACGAAATTTTAACAAAATACATGCATTTTCATTTAAAAAAGATACATTTTCTATCCAAAAGAAAATATTTATATTAAGGGTTA
The DNA here is from genome assembly GCA_010014905.2 of Druon quercuslanigerum. NCBI lineage: Eukaryota > Metazoa > Arthropoda > Insecta > Hymenoptera > Cynipidae > Druon > Druon quercuslanigerum. The sequence goes on along the minus strand of JAAAKG020139963.1, from coordinate 30,915 downwards.
AAAAAAACTTTTATCCACAAAAAATAAATTTTTAACAAACTAGTTTAATTGTCAAATAAAAAGATGAATTTTTCACTAAGAAGGTTAATGTTTACTATAAAAGACGAATTTTCCACCAAATAGTTGAATTTGTTGGCCAAAAATATGAACTTTCAACTAAAAAGTAACAAGTAAAAAAAGTAAAAAATACATGATTTTTTAAATAAAAAAAGTTTATATTTTAAATAAAAATGGAATAGTTATATTTGAAATTAAATTTTTTTTTAACAACAAAAAACAGATTTTCAAAAAAATATATGAATTTAAAAATAATAAAAAAGTTTAAATTTTCAGCCCAAAATTAAATATTTATATTTACAGATAAAAAATGCATTTTTAATTGCAGAAAACGTTTTTTTTAACAAAGTAGTTAAATTTTTAACCGAAGAAATTGTCAACCAAAAAGATGAATATTCTACCACAAAAGACAAATTTTCAGCGAAATGGAGAAATTATAAACCGTTCAATTTTTAACTAAAGAAGATACGTTTTCATCCAAACACGGAGTAGTTAAATTTTCAATTAAAAAAAATTAACTTTCAATACAGAAGAAAGGATTTTAAACAAAATAGTTATATATTTAACCAAAAGAAATTAATTTTTTACTATAATGGTGAATCTTCGATAATAAAAGTAATTTTGTATCAAATAGTTGAATTTCTGACCAACAAGGTGAATTCGCAACCATAAATATTACTTTTTTTTTATAAAAAGGCGAATTTGTTATTAAAATACATGATTCCTAAACTAAAAATGATGAAATATCAGTCAAAAATGGAATAGTTATATTGACGGTTAAAAAAATAATTTGTAAACAACAAAAAACTAAATTTCAACATAATGGTTACATTTTTAAACAACGAAATTAATTTTAAATAAAATATATAAATTTGCAAGTAAAAAGCATGAATTTTCAACCCAAAATGTTATATTTACAGTTGAATAATGCATTTTTAAGAAAAACAAACTTTTAACAAAATATTTCAATTTTTAAACAAAACAAAAAAATGAATTTTGAACCAAATATTTGAATTTTCGACCAAAAAGAAGAATTTTTGACCAAAAAGAAGAATTTTCTACCAAAAAAGACTAATTTTCAACAAGCAAGATCATATTTCAACCAAAAATGGAATAATTATATTTTCAGTTATAAAACTAAGATTGGACAAAAAATAAAATTTTTCAACATAGTAGTTAAACTTTTAAACAAGGAAATTAATTTTTAACACAATATATGAATTTGCAACTGAAAAAGATTAATTTTCAACCAAAAATGAAATAGTTTTACGGTTAGAAAAATGAATTTTGAGCAAAATATATTTAGTTAATCTTTCAACCAAAGAAATAATTGTTCAACCAAAAAAAATGAATTTTGCACCAAGAAGAATATTATATATTACCACAGAAGACGAATTTTAAACGATACTGACGTGTCTTTAATAAAGAATGAATGACTTTTGTTGGCATATACCGATTTTTTGATGTAAAACAACATAAGTTAGTTTTTTAAAATGAGTATTTTTAATAATAAATTATTAGGTATCAAGCTTAAAAATTTTCCAAAATTTATATTTTTTGGTTTCGTTGATGTTTTTAAGGAAAACTCACATTTTTAACTAAATAAGTAGATTTTAGATTCATAATTTTTTTAAAGTTTTAGGTTTAGGTATTTTAGGTATTTTTAAATAAAAATCGTTATAGTTTCAACATGGTTTGAAATGGGTGGTTTTAAACCAAAATCATTAGATTTCGAAGAAGATTTACAATTCTGAACAATTTTCTGTTACGTAATTTGAATAAGATTTAGAATCTTTAAACAATTTTTGATTATGTTAGTGTTTCTCGTCGGAAATTGGTATTTATAATTAAAAACTTTTTTATTTCGAACCATATAATGAAGTTTCACAACTTTTGAACAATTTAAGGTCATTCTAGCGGTTTTCACTAGAAATCGGTTATTTAAAAAATTGCAACTGTTTAATTTTCTATACAAAAATATATATTAATATCTGATATTAATTCTAAATTTAGGATATATATTTTTACCAATTATTAAAAATATTTTCCTTGCTTTTCTTTTATATTATTTCAGATAATAGATACTGTAAAAAAATTTGGTATTAAAACTAATTAAATTTAAAAGGTATAATAAAGTTTTTTATTTTTTTATTAAAGTGTTGCATTGATTAATTAGTGTTTATTGCGCTGGTATTTTTAAGAGAAAAAACTTATCCTTTAAAAAAATTATTTTAAGATTAAGGTTTTAACTAATTAAAATTTATCTTAATTTGTCTTTAATTGAAAATTTTCATATTCTTTCATTTAAGATTTAAGGGGTCATCAAACCTGTTGGTCATTTGAAATTAAATAGCGAATTAGAAAATAGAGCAAATTCTGAAAACCTTTGTTATTATTTCAGTCTTACGCAAACACAAAAACCCGAGCAGAAAATCGTGGAGGTGGTAAAAAACCTTGGCCACAAAAAGGCTCGGGTAGGGCTCGCCATGGAAGTATTCGATCGCCCCTCTGGCGAAAAGGAGGCAGAATTCATGGACCTCGTTCTCCCACAACCCATTTTTACATGCTCCCCTTTTATAAAAGAGTCATGGGTCTCACTTCCACACTGACAGTAAAATTAGCACAAGATGATTTATACGTAGTACAAGATCTCGAAATTCCTTCAGAAGAGCCCTCGTATATCGAAGAATTAATCGAGAAAAGAGGATGGGGCCCATCCGTTCTCTTCATTGACGACATTGACTTCATGCCTAGAAACATTTCGATCGCTACTGACAAATTAAAACACGTTAATTTAATGCCTGTTTATGGTAAGTTATTTTCCAATTCATTAAAATTTGTCCAGTAGGGTCTTCCAAAAGTGCTTTGGAACATTTTTCTCTCGAATTTTTGTACATATCGCTCCTGAGAAATATGTTTTTGTTATCTAACCTGTACAATAGGGTGGCTCAAAAATGCTTATTTTTTTTAGAGGGCAAGGATCTCTCCCTCCATTTCATTCCAAATCCAAAAAAAGAAATTCCCTAATTTTTCATTTTTTATTTATTTTAAAAGGTGCCGGTTTTGACTTGAAGTTTCGCATGTAAAATGCAAAATTCCAATAAAGAATTTCACATTTTTTTATACCCTAAAAAATTATTATAAAAACTCAAAAAAGTGATTTTTCTCCATGTATTTTACATGGGAAACTTCCAGTCAAAACCGGTACCGGGTAAAATAAAAAAATAAACAAAATAAAAATTAGGGAATTTCTTTCTTCGGATTTGGAATAAAATGAGGGGGGGGGGGGTCATTGCCCTCTAGCATGTAAAAAAATTTTGCCATGCATTTTTGGACCACCCTATTGTACAAGTATATGAATGGATACTGGAATAAGTAAAAAAATAATAACTTTTATCAACTTTCATTAATTATAAACTCTTACATCAAGGGGGAGGGGGCATTAGAAGTATGGTGCGGTCTGGGAGACTGCAGCCTATTTTTTTGTACTAATTTGTCACTTTGTACAAATTGCGGATAATTGGGGCGTCAAATTTTTCTGGGACGGCCGCGTTCGGTATAGGCATTAATTCCGAAACAATACGAAATCTGTATTCGAACCAATCCGAACCTATTTAAACCAATCTGAAAAAGTTTCTCAATTTCGTTCAATCGAAATCGGTTAAAAATCTTAATTCAACTCAATCAAATTCGATCCGAACCAAATCTTGAATTCGAAAATTTTGTGCGGATTGAACCGGATTGAGTCAGATTAATTTTTAATGGATTTGGATCGACTTAAAGGATACTTAAAGGTTAGTATATATTTCCGTAAGAAAAAAGACATTTTTCTAAATTTATTCTGCATCGTCAATATTAGAGAAATCGAGCTATAGAATATAAATAAAAAATTACGTTTATAATATCACCCCCATAAGTCTGTTTTGTAGGGTCCCAAGAATCCTATATGAGTGTAAAATTAGGTTTTGCGAGTTTTTGGTGCAAATTATTATTTTTTTGTGTTTTTAAAAAATATGAATTGTTTGGAATACTATCTTTTACTGATTTTACTTCAATTTTTCAGTTAGAGCGAAGCAATAATCAATTAAATTTAACATAAATACTAGCCTAAAGCTTTTATTATTATTTATAATAATAATCAATTTATAATAATATTCTTGTAGAATAATCAATGTGGCCCCTGGACCGAGAAACATCCGGATATTTTCAGAGACCGGGAAAAACCGGGAATTTAATTCTTGACCGGGAATTTTACATATTTTCAGAAGAAAAATGTGTCCCAAGTTCGATTTCAGCAATTAAAAAAAATAGTTAAATTGATATCTTTTTTAATCATGATATCATTCATTTTACAATGCGTATTTCAACAATTTTTTACTTTTAAAATTCTTCATTTTAGAGTTTTATTTTTAAGCGCATATTTTTAATTTAAAGAATTTTAAAGTGCAGTCTTGAAGACTTAAACAAACAAAAATTAAAAGCATTTAAAGTTGAAACTTTTTGATAAAATAGCAGTTTTATTTTATAGGCCGTAAATATAAATAAATAATTTAAAACATGGATTTTTATCCTATTTAATTTTAAATTTTATAGTTGAGAAATATAATAATTATTGAATATTTAGCAATATTTGACTGTTAATACGACTAAATTGAAGCCAAATATTTAAAAGTAAGCAATTTGAAACTTAATTCTTCGACATAGAAAGCTTTGAATTGTTCAAATTTCAAAAAGCTTTGAAACTTTTAACGTTACAGTTTTTATTATTCTTTTTAAAAAATGTTTAATTTGTAAGCGAAATTGTTGAATTTCGATGTATAAATAATAATTGAACACTTGTTATTATCATTTGTAAAAAAAATTTGTGAGTAAATTTAAGAGATATTTAGAAGTTTTGAAAAGATTCAAAATTAATTAAAAATTTAAACTGATATCAAGTAATTTAAAAGGGAGTTTGTGCAAATTTGATTCATAACTTCTACGCATATTTTAAAATGGATAGAATTTTTCCTACAATTTTTAGAAAATCCTGCAAATAAAAAAAATCTTTAAAATCTTCCAGGGCCTTTTTTGACAATTTTGCAAATCTATTAAATTTTTTTTATATATTCTGTTAAAATAATTTTTTAAAATTAACATTAATTTTCAATTTTCCTAAAAATATTAAAAAAAGTTTTATTCTTCTTAAGTCTTTCGCAATTATTAAAAAGCTTTAAAATTTTTGTTTGAAATCTGCAAAAATCGACATTTTGTTTTAAATTAGGTATTTTAATTAGGGTATTTTCACGGAAATTTCGGTACCAATACTCGAATTTTGTCGGTAACACTCTTGGTTTAAATTACTTTATATCATTTCAAGTTCTAAATTAATTTTGAATGTTTTTAAAAGTTCTAAATATTTCTTAAAATTACTCTAATTTTTTGTACAAATAATAAGTGTTCAATTGTTATTTATAAATTCAAATTTCGAGCAATTTTTTTAACTCGCAGGATTTTATAAAAACTGTAGGACAAATTCAATTAATTTTAAAAGTTATTTATAAGTTCTGAAAAAATGTACAATTTGAAAACATTTAAAACAATTTCTAGATTTCTCAAGATTTTAAAATAAAATTATGAAGCTTTGCAAGAATTCTTAAAATATTTAAAATAACAATAATTTAACTTTGAATTTAAGAAATCTAAAGTTAAAAAAAACTTTAAATTTGTAAATTTTTAATGTTTCTAGCCTAAAATAAGTTAATAATATAATTTTGAAAATTTCTAAGGTTCATTGATTGATTCTTTAATTTAGAGTATTAAAAATGTTAACGTGGACTTCTATTTTTGGTACTTAATCTCAATTTTTGAACTCTATAATTTATGAATGTTCAAAGTTCTGAATTTTGCAATACCAAATTTTTAAATAGAGAAACATTTCAACTTCAATTTTAAAAATATAAATTCAAGAGTTCCTTTTTTAATGCTTAAATTTGTTGTTTATTTTGTATTACTTTAAAAGGAAAAATGTTCAGAATAGAGTTCGATGTTTTAAATTTTATTGATGCAAGTTGATTAGCATAATTGTTTAAACAATTTATATCTTGTCTTAGAGTAATGCTTGAAAGTTGTGGGTTTCTCTAAAATTTTCAGCTTTTCTTCGACATTTCAGTCAGGAACAAATAATAAATATTAATACTAATTTAAACAAAAAGGCAAATTATTTTTATAACATTCTCCTTATTCTTTAAAAATTATTTAAAATTTTACCAGGATTTTTAAGAAACATCCTTTATTCTCTTACAATTTGTCAAAATTTTGTAATTTTTATATTTGAAATCTTTTAAAATCTACGTTTCGCTTAACGCCTTTTAAAATTTTATCAAGTTTAAACTTATTTTTAAATATTTTGAAATCAATTTTTTTTATATCTTGACTTTACTTGAGTTTTCTTTAATTTGTTAATCTTGACAATTTGAAATGCTTTGAAATCTTTCGAAGTTCCTCATTTTTTTATGAAAATTTAAGAAATGATAATCTTAAAAAAATTTGTTTAAATATTTTCAAGTTTATAAGTATTTTTAAATTTCTAAATATCTTTTAAACCTACTCGAATTCATTCTAAAATTTTGTAATTTTGTAAAATGGAAAAATTTTGGTTTAAATTCTTATACATTCTGTTTTGAATTTTTTGGAAATCATTTTAAATGTTTTAAAATTTGTTTTAATTTACTCTTAAAATTAATTTTTGTAAATATGAACATTGAAAAAATTGTTGTGTTCTCTTAAGCCCTCAAAAATTCAGCTTTTCTGCACATTTTTTAATGCAAAATTAAAAAATTATCTTAAAATCTTATAGATCCATTTTTGACATATTTTTAAATCTCCAAATCCAACAAATCTAAAAAAAATCAATCTCAAATATTTCAAAATTATTTAAACACTTTTAAATTTGTTTCGAAATCTTTCAATTAAGTTTTTACACATAATTCAATTTTTCTCATCTCTTTGAAAATGTGAAGAAGTTTACAAATTATAGGGTGGTGGCGAAATGTAAAGAATATAATTATTTTCCAATATTAAAAAATCGTTTACAATTGAAATTTTTGCTTTTATCAATAGTGTATCTAGTATTATTATAGGAGAAGATAGTTAGAAATAATAATAAATTGTTTAAGTTGACAAAAAGTTAAAAAACTGCAATTATCTAACATTACTACAAAAGATGGTTATAATCAATAATAAAATTATTCAAAAAATTAGGTTTCTTAAATTTCACCTCACTTTAATTGAAAAGTAGACAAAAAGGAAACAATTTATGGGAAAACCGTAACTTGATACGTTCATGTTAAAAGGCAATTGCTATAAACAATAATAAATTGTTTAAAAAATTATTTCAGCATGTAGTTATCAGCAGAAAGTAATATTTTCTGTATTAGAAACAATGTTTACTAAAATAAACCTCAAAAAAATAATAATTAGCTCCAAAAACTTGCGAAACCCAATTTTTCACTTATGACGTTTTATTTGGGACTGAATAATACATATTTATGATGGTGATATTTAAAAAGTAATTTTTGATTCATATTTCTATGCCTAATTTTGAGTGAATATGTTGAGTTTCAACTAGATTCACCTAATATTGAAGATTCTGAATAAAATTTTAAAAACGCGTTTTTTTTAATAGGAAAAATGTGTTACACTTCATGAGGCTTGCGGAAGCTTTAAATATATTTTTGTTCGAAAAATATAATTTTTTGTGGATTCGAACCAATTTGGAACCGATATGCATGAAAATTTGGAAAAAAATAATTTGGACCACCCTATAGCCTAGCCTAAAGCTTTTTAAGTTTTCAAAACACTAATTTTGAAACACTTTTGGTTCCCATTTTTTTAGGATTGAATGTCTACAGTATGTTGAAACACGAAACTTTGGTCCTAACTGAAAAAGCTGCAAGGCTCATAGAAGAAAAACTACTCTTCCAACTGAATAGAGCAGACACGAAGAAAGTCTGCGGCAAATTCCGAATTAACCAACATTAATATGGACTTATGCCAGTCTTGTATTGAGTTCTAAACTTGGCAAATATTAATTAGATTTTAAGGATTATGTTTATATGTAAAAATGTTAGAAAATAAAGAAAGATTCTCTTCAAACCGTTTTTTCTTAATTATTATAAATACGAGAGAATTATCCAAATTTTATTTTGAAACACTTCATTATTTTATTTCATATATATAAAAATTGAGTAATTAAAACATTTATTAATAAATGCAATATTTTTAACGCGAAACAAGTTCGTAAGAAAATATTGAAGATATATTATATTACATTACATGCACAGTAAATAGATAAATATCTGTACAGACATAACATCGTCTAAGTTTGAGCGCAGATTCTAAGTTATTAAATTAAAATAAATTGGATTGACTAAAAATCGTTCCATCAGTTGATTCTAGAACTGGAATTTTTTCGTCATCTTTTGAGCGTCGAAGTGCTGGAAGATTTGCAGACAGCAGGCTGAAAATAAATATAAATAGTAAATGGTGTGTATAAAAATAAATGGGAAAAACCTAATGTTATTTCAAATCTGGGCGGCCGATTGACCAGGAAAACCTATGAATAAATGAAGGATTGTATCAGACCGAGAAATACCCGGAAATGACAGTATATATTAATTATTTAACTTGGATTTTCACAAATCTTTAAAAGAAAAATCTATCCAATCAGTTGAATTATCACACACTTCATGAATCATATGTTATAATGCAATTTAAAATAAGTTCTGTTTAAACTTTTTCAATTATGAGATTATTAAGTTTGCGATGCGACATTCAAAAATTTTTTCCTTCAAAAATTTACCATTGAAAGATTTCATTTTTAAGAGTGAATTTTATAATTTAGGTTGATGAACTGAAGATCGAGTATTAAAAATTGAACAATAAGTAATTTAGCAGGTAAAAATATTCCATTTTGAACCCATTTAAATTGAAATTTTGTAATTAAAAAAACAACTCAAATTTTAATATTTAGCAAACCAAATATCAAAAAATTAACAGATTTGAATTTTAATCTGAATGGTTGAAAATCGAAAGCCTTGAATCGTTAAACTTTCAGAGTGATAAATTTAAACTTTGAACGTTACATTTTTAATTGTTCCACGTTTGAAATTTTTAATTGGTAAGTGAAAGTGTTGAATTTGGTTGCAAAAAAAAGCAATTGAACAATTATTAATTTTAAACGACCTAAAATCAAAAGAACAGGGTTTTTAGTGAGCCAATTATTACCTTTCATTTAGAAAGCTTTGAAAAATTATATTACAAGATATTCTTAAATATATTTAGCACCACTGATTAATTAAATAATACTAAAAATATGATTAATCAGTTCCTGAATATGTCCCTTATAAAGTCTATGAATATGAATAATTCGAACCAATTTTTATTTATCTTCTTATACTTAAAATTCAGAGCATATTAAGGAAAAAATTAATTTTAGTACTATATCCACTTCAATTTAAACTGCTTCAATTTCCTAACTTTTAAAGTAAACTAGATAGATGAGTTTTTAACCAGAAAGATTAATTTTCTACCAGAAAAGATGCTTTTCAACAAAATACATGAATTCTCTGCCAAATGGTGGAATTTTTAATTAAAAAATACCAGTTTTCAGTCACAAACGAAATTTACATTTTCAGTAAACAAAATTTAATTTATAAACAACAAAACCATTTTTCAACCAGTGTGACAAGCTTTAAACAAAATTGAAGAATGCTGAACTGGAACAGAAATACTTAAAATTTTAAGTAAAGAAGATTAACTTTTTACAAAAAAAAAGAATAGTGAAATTTTCAGTTAGAAAAATTAATTATAAATCAATCTGACGCATTTTTAATTAGAATGATGGACTTTTAACTGGAATAGTATAAAATTTCAACAACAAAAAAATAAATTTCAATCAAGAAGAATGATTTCTACGAAAAAGATAAATTTTCAAGAAAAGACATGAATTTTCAACTTAAAAAATTAATGTTCAATCGAAGAGATGACAAAAACTAAATTTCAGAAAATAGTTTAATTTTCAAAGTGATGAATTTTCAACTAAAATGATGAATATTTATCTAGAATTGTTTAATTTTAACGAAGAAGATCAAATTCTATTACAAAGATGAATTTTCTCTAAAAAAATTTTTGAACCAAAAATTGAATAGTTTAATTTTTAGTGTAAAAATTAATGGTAGACGAAATACATTAATTTTTAACAAATAGGATGGAATATTGAACCAGAATAGCTAATTTTTCAATCGAAGAGATGAATTTTAAATTAAATCTTTGAATCGTATCCAAAAAAATTAAGTTTAATACAGGTGTTTAACTTTTAACCAATCACATAAGTAAGTTTTCATTCCAAAAAAAGATGAATTTTGAACGAAAAATGTAGCAGTTGGTATGTCAACTAAAAAAGATTTTAATTTTTAATTTATAACAGTTTAATTGAACAAAAAATACGACTTTTTAGTATGAGTTGAATTTTCAAGCAAAAAGATAAATTGTCAACTAAAAAGGATTAGTTTTCTACTAAAAAGAACAAATTTTGAACAAAATATAGGAATTTTCAATCAGATACTTGCATTTTTAACTAAAAATAGTTAACTTCCACCAAAAATAGACTGGTTAAATTTTTAGTTAAAAAAATTTATTTTAAACCGAAAAAAACGAATTTTCAACAAAATAGATGAATACAGTAACATACAGCTGCTTTTACAAATGCATTATTTTTATTCAATTTTTTATTGCAATTTAATCAAAAATCAAGCAAGCTCTCGAAAAAATTTCTTAACTTTAAAAAATCATTGATAATTTTCCTAGGAATCTAATGAAATCTTGTTCATTGTCTTAAAACCTTTCAAAATTCTTAAAAAGCTTATTTTTTTAGAAATCTATATTTTATTTTTTAAAACCTGTACAAAATTTAAATCATTTTTGACTCATTTAACAAGTTCTAAATATTTGTTACACTAATTTTTTTAATATTTTGTAATCTTGACAAATTTTCTGCAAAATATTTTACATGATTTTTATAAACTTAAGTATTAATTTTATATTGTAGAATAGTGCTTTTTATAATTTTACCATTCATTTCAGCTATTAAAATTGAAAAATTTCAACTGATTCATAAAATAATATATTTTATATGCTAGCATGACAAATTATAATTTTTAAATAAATTTATAAATTAATTTTTCCAGCTCCTGACAACAATTGCAGTTAAAGTACGAAATTCCTAAAAAAATTGAAATTTTATTTTTGTCTCTCTCGCGTGATAATTCAATACCCATAAGGCCAAATTACTTCAACCAGTGTTGAATTTACACACAATTTAATAAGATTTCCAACGGTTTGAAATATCTATTTTTATCTTAATTTTGGACGGTGTTATCATTTTTCAAAGTCAAGACTAATTTTTAATACGTCATTCGGTCAGTGATCCGATACTATCCTTAAGAGTTCGAAGTTTTTAATTTCAATGAACGTGAACACTTTTTTCGAACTGGAAAATGACCAAGATTTTTTTTACCTTGATTAAAACGGCCACCCTGAAAATATTTACCATTATTTAAACATTATGAAAATAAAACTTACCCTAGGATGAGGATCGCCGCCCAACATTTTTTCCCTAATCGCCCATCGGATAGCCTTGTGTCTATTTTCTCCTGGAAGAGGAAAGTGTTTCCATTCCTCTTGGTATTTCTGATAAAGAGCTACAGGATCCGATTTTTTCCAATTTCTCTGGGTATCCGGATTTAACCGCCAAGGCCTTATGACTGAAAAAAATAAATAAAAAGGTGTAAATGGTGAAATTAAAAAAATTGAATCTACAAATAATCCCTTCTAATAAGAAAACTCATTGAATACCTTTAGCGATACGAGAAATATTTGTGCATTTTAATACCCTTGAGCGGTTGAATTAAAACTTTTAATTTATCAAATAAATTATTGAAAATAAAATACATGTTTTATGTTAGTGCCTTTCGCTGGAAATTATTATAAAACAAAGTATTTTAATATAAAATTATAATGTTTCGAACAAGACTTGAAACTTCTAAAAATGTTACGTTTACTAGCGTTTCTTTATCAGAAACTGTCACTTTAAAATAAAAATCATTCCATCATAGAATGACCGGTAATTTTTTGAGACCAAGGAAAAAAAATCTGTCGAAGTTCGATTTCAACAGTTTTTAAGCGTACATTTTTAATTTAAAGAATTTTAAACTGCAGTCCTGAAGACTTAAAACAAGTAAAATGTAAAAGCGTTTGCAGTTAAATATTTTTTATAAAAACAATTTTTATTTTATAAACTGTAAGTATAGTAAATAAAATATTTGTTTAATGGATCTGTACTTTAAGTATTAAAAAGGGAACAATGATTGATTTGACAAAACGATCCTGAATCTGTAAAAAATTTAAGAATTTTCAGATTTTAATGTTAAAAATTAAACTGTTTTCATTCGAAAGTCTTAATTATTAAAAAAGGCAAAAGTCTGATTGAGCCTTTATAAACTATTTTCATTTTTAAAATAAATTCATAATAATATATTCGTTAAAGGCTTTAATTAAATTTAAAATATTTTTTTAGTAAAAAATATTCCACTTTTAACCCATTCAATTTAGTTGTTCATTTAAGACAAGTAAATTTAAACGAAATATTTAAAAGTAAACAATTTGAAAATGAGTTGTTTAATTATTCATTAAAAAAAATTTCTTTGTCAGTGAAAATTTTGAATTTTAATGTACAAATAAGAATTAAACACTTTTGATTTGTAGAAAAAATGTGAATAATTTTAAGAGATATTTATAACCTTTGAGAAGATTCAAAATTAATTTAGAACATTTAAAATAATTTCAAATAATTTAAACAAACTGTGTGTACATTATTTTAAGAGAATATTTAGAAAGGTTTTAAAATTTCCAAAATTGTTAAAAAAGAATCTGGAAGAATTTAAAAAAAATTGCAGGATTTTCTGAAAAGTGTAGGAAAAAATAGATTTTAAATTTGAAACATTTAAAACAACTTTTTGTTTTTACAAGAGTTAAAAATAAAATTCTGAAGCTTTTCAAGGATTTTTAAACTAGACAAGATAAAAATAATTTAACTTCTGATTTAATAAGTGGTCAGTTAAAAAAAATGTTAATTTTTTTCGTTTTTTCATGTTACTAACTTAAAATTTCTTAAAATAATATAATTTTGAAAATTTTAAAGTTCATTGATTGATTTTTTAGAGCATTAACTTTTGAAATTCAATTTCAAAAGTTTAAAAGTTAAGAGTTCCACTTCAGTTCTTTAATTTGCAGTTTATTTTCTATTCGTTTAAATGGAAAAATGTCATAAAAATGAGCTTTAGAGCTCGAATTTTTTAATTTTATTGGCCGTGAAAAATGTTTTTGAACCGGGAAATGACCGGTTGGTGTGTTTGACGTGAAATTGGTATTCTTAAACAAAAATTATTTTATTTAAATGCAATGATTTTAGTTTAAAGTATTAAAAAGTAAAAGCTTGAATAATTTGGGATTAAGTTAGTGTTTTTCGTCGGAAATTTAAACTTTTCTCAAAAAATTATCAAAATTTAAAGAAGATTTAGAATCTTTTGAACAACTTTAGGTTAAATGTCGGGTTTATATCAAAAATGTGTATTTTCAAACGAAAATCAAGATAATTTGCACAAGATTGAGAATCTTTGAAAAATTTTAGATTATGTTATTGTTTTTTCGTTTAAAATCGCTATTGTTAATAAGAAGAAGATTTAACGTATTTCAGCGCTTTTCACAGTAAATCGGTTATTTTAAACAAAAACCATTTGATTTCCAAAATTAAACTAACAATTCTGAATATCTTTATATTATGTTTGCGCTTTTTACCAGAAATTGGTATCTTTAAACAAAAATGAAACGGCTTGATTGTATGTATATTGCACGCAAGTAATAATTATTAATTCTAAAGTTAAGATATTAGTTTTCATCAGTTATCAAAAATCTTATCTTACTTTTTTTCGACAATAGAAACTATGAAATACAAAAATTTTGTATGAATATTAGTTTTCTTTTTCTTTAATTTAATTTTAAAATTGTATTGCATAAAAAAAGTTGTAGTCAAGATATCTCGTAAACTTTATTATCGAAAAACTGATTGGCTGTGTGACTGGTCCTGAAAAAAATCCTAAAACTGAAAAAATATGGAAAAAGTTCGATATATAAAATCAACGTCATCAGAAAATTGCCTAAAATATGAAATCCCAGAATTGGACAATACCCGCCAGTTTATGATATTATCGAAAATCCAAATTCTCGAATTACATGATTGTTAAATATGAAATAATAAATGACGATTAATTGAAAATACTTTTATTTCCTGAAAATATTTTTTATTTAATTTATTATTTATTCGATATTAAAATAATGTTTTGATTATTTCGATTCAGAAATTCTATAACTGGGGAATTTTTCTGCGTCAGAAATTCTATAAAGTCGGATATGTTAAAATATTGGCAATTTAATTTCAGATTCAGAAATGATCTATTATGGGAAAATTTCAAATTCGACAATATGATTAAATGCCGGGAATCTTCTAATTCAGAATATTTTTAATTGTCAGAAACTTTATTATTACGGGAAGTTTATATTGCGAAACTTTTATTTTTTGGGCATTTTACAGTACAGGGAATTTTATTTTTCGAATCTTAAATTTTAAATTCGAATCATTTTAAAAGATATATAAATTTTGAAAAATTTAAAAAGTAATTAAAAACTTATAAAAGATTTAAAAAATTATCTAACGAAATGTAGATTTATGAAAATTTTGAACAAAAAGTTTAGAACCTTTTTAAAAATGTTGAAAGGTTTGAAGAGAATAGCAAAATTTTCCTTAACAATTTCGAATCATTCAAACAGATATCTAGGGGACGACTGAAAACCCCCCAAAAAATACCCGAAACAATTGGAAAATTTCCGATAGTTTATAAGATTACCGAATTTCAAAATCCTCAAAATACAATTCTCAACATTATAAACATTATAAAGTATCATTAAAAATTTTTTGTATTTTATTTATTCATTATTAACATATTTTATAGATTATTTCGATTCATGAATGTTATAATTCGGAAATTATACCGTGCGTGCAAATTTATAGAGTCGGATATGTTTTAATGTCGGCAATTTGATTTCGCGAATTATCTTTTATGGGAATTTTTAATTAGGAATTTTAAATCGATAATAAATGATTATTTCAGGAATTTTATATTGCGAATGTTTTCTTTTTTGGATATTTTGTAGTATCGGGATTTATAAGTTTCAAAAATAATTGAAATCTTTAAAATATTTTAAATTTTCTAAAGCAGAATGTAGATTTTGGAAAATTTCGAATATTTTTTGTTTAAATATTTCTTGGTGGATTAGAAATGATTGTTTATTTTAAAAATTGATGTTAAGAAAATATTTAAAAAGACTTCAGAAATCTTCAAAAGAGAATTCGGAAGATTTTAAGGAATTTTAAATAACAATGGACAATTTAAAAAAAATGATAAAAATTTCTAAATTGAAAAATTCCCGAAATAAAATTGTCAGCATTATGCAATATCCGACACCGCGAAATTACCGAATTTCAAGAACTAAAACAATGGTTAAATAATAAAATAAATAATCACAGAAAACACTGTATATTCGGAAATTTTATAGTTATAGAAATTACAAAGTTATTAAAAAAAGAATTTGGAAGATTTTAAAGTAATTTTTTCAATTAAAGTTTTAATTGACCAAATATTTTTAAATTTCTTCCTAGCTTCTAAAAGTCTAAAATCTTTTAAAATCACTCGAATTGTGCCTAATGTTTGCTAAAATCCTATAACAGAAAATGTAATCAAAATGTTCTAAATTCCTTTTGATTGATAATATTATTTTTTTAAGTGCCCCTTAAAATATTGTGAAAAATTAAAGTTAATCTCACATGATTTACGTTGTGAAAGCTGTCCTGAAGTTTTTGTGATACAGGAACTAGCCGTTTCTCCTGGATCTGAAATCATGCTTTTTGTCCTCGTGCCCAACATATTTGAAGCCACTTCAGGAGCACTTGCAGGCCTTTTTTGTCCCTGAAATTTCTGACAAAGACGCGGTGTCCTTCGTTCAGGTTTTTCGGTTTTATCTCTAGATTTGTCACGGGAAGCACTTTCAATATTTTCCTTGTCACACTCGATTTGGATGTTTCGGGGTTCATCCACCGATTTCTCTCTTGACACAGACTTCGAAGGATGTGTGCATTCTCTACTAGATGTTCTCGTAGATGTTCTTGGATATTTAGAATCACCTGGGATCAAATCTTTCATCCAAAAATCACACTCTCCTCGAGCAGACTCGGATTTTCGAGTTTTTAAGCGACATTGTCTGGAAGCTTCTCTTTCGTCATTTTCTCTTCCTTTGGGCGAATATTTTATTTTTATTTTCACCAATGCTTCATCCTTTCGTGGAGATTCTGGAGGAATTATTTTTCCTGGATGAGTGTGTCTTATGCTTTTTGCTTCTTGTTCTTGGATAAATTCTGAGAGAGCTCGTCGTTGTTTTGCCAGGATTTTTCCTTTTATTTCTTCTTTCCATGCCTCTCGTTCTCGCTCTTTTATCTTTCTATATAGTTTCAGATCTAAAGAAATTTTAAAAAAATTTGTTCATTTTCCAGGTAAAAAAAAATTAAAAATTGAATCAATTTGGAAAGGCTGCTAAAGAAAAACAGATACAATATTTAAAAATATGGACAAATGTACTACTTTTACGGTTTTCTTAAATTTCGATTTCAGCGTATCAAAATATCCTTTTATGAAAATACTTTATAAAAATTATTTTCGATTTTATCCTAAAATAGTTATGTCGCATACGCAGACAGAAAACTTGTTGGACCTTTTTAGTTAAAAGGTAATTTCTTTAGTTAAAGATTAAACTGTATTGATGAAAATTCGTGTTTTCGTTGTTGAAAAACTATTTTTATAAATGAACATCTAACTATTCTACTGTTGATTTAAATTGTATCTTTTTAGGTTGAAAATTCATGAATTTTATTAAAAATTTAATTGCTTTGTTAAAAAATATTTTTTCTTCAACTGAAAATTGAACTTTTCCATTTTTGCGTGGAAAATTGATATTTTTTAAAAGAAATTTAATTAATATTCTTGTTCAAAAATTAATATGTTTTCGGTAAGAACTAAAACTTTTGTTGTTCTAAATTCATCTTTTTTGGCATAAAACTAATCTCATTAGTTAAAAAACCATCTTTTTAGTTAAAAATTCATTTCATTGGTTTAAAATTAACCTTTTTTGTTGAAAATTTATTTTTACAACTGCAAATTTATCTTTGTTATTTGAATTTCACGTGCTTTATTTAATATTTAACCATTTGGTTAAGAATTAATTTTTGTAGTCGACGGCTGATAATTTTAGATATAAATTCATTTCTTCAAAAGAAAACTCAAATAACCCATTTTTTGTGAAAAATTGATATTTTTTCGTAGAAAAGTAATCTCATTAAAAAAATTTATGGTTGAAGGTTCATAATTATAGTTCAAATTTTCTTTAACTGAAAATTTTAACTATTCCATTTTTTGTGAAAAATTGATATTTTTAATAGAAATTTAATCTTCTTGGTTGGAAACTCATTTGTTTGGTCTCAAATTTAATTATTTTATTGAACATTCAATTTATTTGACTAAAAATTCATTTTTTTACTGTAAACTTAACTATTCTATATTTAATTGAAAATTAATCTTTTTTGGTTGGAAATTTCTGTATTTAGTTGAAAATTGAACTACTGGATTACAAATCTATTTTTTTATTTATTGAAGATTAACCTTTTTAGTTAAAAATTTATTTCTTCAACTCAAAATTTCAGCATTCTATTTTTGGTTGAAACTTTTTTTTCAGTAGAAAATTTCCATTTTTTGTGTGAAAATTCATCTTTTGGCTTGAAGATTCTACTGTTTGGTTGTAAATAATTATTTTGGTACAATATTTATCATTTTTATTAACAATTAATTTACTTGGTGAAAATTCAACTTTTTTGTTGAAAATTCGCATTTTTTGGTTAATTGAACTGTTTTTGATTGTTGAAAATTTACCTATTTTGTTAAAAATACATATTTTATTGGTTGGAAATGAATTTTTTTACTGAAAATTTAATTCTTCCATTTCTAGTTCACAATTTTTCTTGTGGCAAACTATTTGTGTGAAAATTAACGTATTTTATATGTGTCTTACGTAATTTGTGAATGAGCTCGTATACCATTTTTAATTTAACATTATTGATATCCTAGGTGTAATTTTGTTTTTATGACAAAAGAAAAATTTAGAGCGGTCAGGAAAAAGTTATTGAATTTCGAAATTAGAATTTTTATAGCAACCATAATTTAAAAACCATACACTAAAATTAATTAGCAAGTTTTCATTTTTAGTACTTTTTTATTTATGATTTCTAAACAATGTCGTCTAAAACGTTGAAAGTTTAATAAATTGTGATTTGATTTAAGTACTTTTCTGAAATAATTTTAAATATAAATTATTTTTATATATTGCATAACATATTATTGTATTAAATTGTGTAATATATTATTGTTAATGTAATACTTAAAAATAGAAACGGGCCTTTTTGTGCAACTTGAAGGTTATATCTTTGAAACGAAAAATATTTTTAATTAGAAATCAAATAGAAAAATGTCAATATAATTTCGAAATCTCTCGGGCCCCCTTACGATACAAAATATACGATATGAAGTTGAAGAAAATACTATTATCAGCATGAAAAAATTTTCGAATGTAAAATTTGGTTCTAAAAGGACCGGGCCTCCAAAAGTAAAAAGCTGTATTAAAAATATATTTTTCACTACTCTTAATCAAAAAAAATATTAGAAAGAATGTGTTTACTTATATATTTACCACAAAGAATATAAAAAATTATGACTGGATTTGTAAAAAAGTGTTTGTTTACCTTTCATAAAAGACTTCAATTGAGATGCAGTGATGCCGACAAATCCGAGGGAATTTAAAATGGAAAGAACCTCTCTCGGATCGTCATTTATTTCAGACATAATTTTTATTTCCTAAGGAACCTATTCAGTCATTTCAATTTAATATCAATAGAACATATTGGCTTTTATTTAAAAAAGAAGTCAGAAACCGTTGGAAACTTACGAAACTGTAAAGGCTGTGAAATGTCAACAACAAACCCCCTTTTCATCATGATTTTTATGTTAGGTTTACAAAACTGGCGATCGAATCCTTCTCAGTTGCTCATTGGCTATATGGATGAGTGACAAAGTTTCACGCCATTTGGCGCGAAATTTGAAATAAGTCGGGCACACAGTTATTTAGCACTGAAATGATATATTTTAACAAGTTTTGCCGTTGGTCAGTGAAAAATCTGAAAATGGCAGTATTTTTTTGAACAGTCAGGAAAATTTTCGATTGAAATTTTTAGGTGATAATTTACCTTTTCCACTTGAAAAATATTTTTTCGGAATAAATTTAATCTCTTTCATTAAGAATATGAACTTTTGCTTAAAATTAAAGTGTTTCATTTAAACGTACATAATTTTAGTCTAAAATTCGTTGTTTTTTTGTTGTCGAAAATAAATATTATTGTCTTTTGCTCTTGGAAATTTATCTTTTTTATTTAAAAATTCATGTTTTAGTTGATAATGCAGCTTAAAGTTCATGTTTTTTTGTTGAAAATTCCGTTTCTTTCTTTAATTGAAAATTGAAGTATTTATTTTTTGCTTGAAGTTTAATCTTTGTTTAGTTGAAAGTTCATTTTTTTAATTCGTCGTCTTGGTAAAAAGTTATTATTTTTATTTGAAAATTCCGCTACTTAGTTTAGAGTTCTTAAAGTTCTTAAAAAATGATAATTTTAATTAAAATGTCATTTCTGGTTAAAAATTTAACGAAAATTCGATTTTTGTTGTTGTTGAAAATTTAGCCTGAAGTCCCGATATAGAAGCCGTTTCATAAACAATCAGGGCCGCCTGAATAATTTCTGCTGTTTTTTTTGTATTTTTGCCATTTTTGTTTTATACTGTTATAATGGACGTGAAATTGTTTGTGCTCGAAAATAATACTTGATAAAAGTACTTACTGTTAAGTATGTATGTACATATATCAGGGTGGAAATTTTAATTGAAGAAAAAAATGACGGCCATTTCCCGGTTTTTTCTAGGTTCACAAACGTTTCTTACGGTCAATAAAATTAAAAAATTCTAACCCTAAGGTTAAACTCTAAGGCATAACATATGTTCAATGATACATTTTTTAATCGATCTTGAAAAAAAAAAACTAGCTAATTGTCTCAATCATATATACGAGCTTTGATCAAAAAATAACAAGACTTTTCAAATTTCCCGGGCTGTATTCGTCCGTTTGGCAAATTGTTTTTTGTTGTGTTGCTGCACTTGTCTGGATAGTCAGTGAAGTTATACATGTTTAGTGTGCTCAGCGATGTTTCACTTTTGGAAAAAATGGATCAGAGAATTTGCATAAAGTTTCATTACAAAAATGCAATAAAGTGCAGTAATGGTTTTGAAATGCTAAAAGCTGCTTTTAGTGATTCGGCTATGAGCCAAGCAAGAGTTTTCGAGTGGTATAACCGTTTTAAAAATGGACGGGAAGACGTTGAAGATGACGAGCGTCCTGGGTGTTCTTGCACATCGATAACGGACGATACCGTCGAGAAAGTGGAAAAATGATTAAGAGCGATCGTCAAATTACTATTAGAGAGGTTGCTGAGGATGTCGGTATATCATACGACTTATTTCAAACAATCTTTACGGATGTTTTACACATGAAACGTGTGGCAGCAAAATTTGTCCCAAAACTGCTAAATTTCGACCAAAAGCAATGTCGCCATGACATCACTCAAGATTTACTAAATGAAGTGAAAAACGACCCTACATTGCTCGAGCGAATCATAATAGGTGATGAATTATGGCTTTATTTAAATGACGTCGAAACTAAGGCTCAATCGTCCACCTGGAAGCATTCAACGTCACCAAGAGCGAAAATAGCACGACAAGTTCGATCAAACGTGAAGGTTTTGCTTACTGCGTTTTTTAATTTCAGCGGTTTAGTGCATTATGAATCTTACCTAAAGGTCAAATTATCAATAAAGAATATTTATCTAGGAGTTTTACGTCGTTTGCGAGAAGCAATTCGAGGAAACGACCAATTTTGTGGCAAAATCAGTCATGGCGACTGCACCACGACAATGCAACCTGCTCATGCCTCAATGCTTGTTCGTGACGTTTTGGCCAAACGGGCCAAACACAACACCGTATTGATGCCACAACCACCGTATTCACCGGACACGGCTCTTTGTGACTTTTTCCTATTCACAAAGATGAAGAAATCCATGAAAGGAAGACGTTTTGATGACATCGATGAGATAAAAGCAGAATCGCTGAAGCAGCTGAATGCCATATCGAAAAGTAAATTTCAAAAGTGCTTTAAAGATTGGAAAACGCGCTGGCATAAGTGCATTATATCCGGGTGAGACTACTTTGAAGGGAACAAATTTGATATTCGCAAATAAATAATCACACCTCGTATCTACCTCTTCTCGCAACGTCCGCACTTGATCTTGACCTTATTTTTTCACCGTTGCTGCCCTGAAACAGTGAGTGTTACTGTTAATACCAAATATTGAACGATTCGCGTTCAAACATTGTGCAAAGTGGGCTATATATATGATTCGAACAATCGGACTTGATCCTGACCTTATTTAATAACCTTTTCTGCCCTGAAACAGTGAGTTTTGCAGTTATTTTCAAATATTAAACGCTTTGCGTTCGAACGTTGCGAGGAGCAGCCGATTCATATGATTTATATTATACTGACCTTATTCAAGCACGGCTACTGTCCTTAAATTGTGAATGTTGCACTTTAGTCAAAATATTGAGCGCTTAGCGTTCGGCCGTTGCGCAAAGAGGGCGATTCTCGTGATTGGCTTTACCGCACTTGATACTGACCTTGTTTTATGAATGTTGCTGCCCCGAATCAGTGAGTGTCGCAGTTGATTAAAAATATTGAGCGCTTAGCGTTCGGCCGCTGCGAGAAGCGCGCTGTGTGAGACAGGCGCAATATTTACCACATTTTAATGCATGATACTGATTTTCTCATTTTTGCTTTCAATTCTATACGGATATATCTTGTGCTCTGATTTTGAGCGCTTGGTGCCGTACAGCGTTAAATCTGTCTATTTTGTTTGAAAGTTTTTTAAGGATATTTAATTGGGCCCTTATAACCTACAAAACTACAAAGTTTTAATCAAATCTACCGAAAGACATTTTCCAATGTATTCTGTGAAAATTAATCTATTTTTGAATCTATGTATTTTGTTGAAGATGTAATATTTTTACTTAAAAATAAAGGAATTTAAAGCGTTTAAAGCGTATACTCGAAAGAATATGTTTTCCTAGTTTTTAGAGGGTTCTACTTGCCTGCAAAATATTTTTTAGTCAAACTATTAGTATGTTACATAGGCACTTGAGCAACGAATTCAAGAAATGATCATTTATGTTATTAGTATTATTTATTTACTTAATGACTCGATATAAAAAATTAAATAACGATATAAAAAAGTCTTGAAAAAGTCTCGCATTTTTAGAAAAAAATATCTGCCATACTACTGTGATATCCGGGTCTCTAATTTAGATTTTCTTGGAAGAGAATACTTTTTTTGATGAAACATTTTTTATTCTCATTTAAAACCCCCATACCTTAGAAGAACGTTTTTACATTTGAAAAAATAAAAAATTTGATTTTTAATCGCTATCCAAAGCCAATTTGAAAAACCTATAGATTTTTACTATGAAAATTGTCTATCGATTTTCTCGGAGGTGGCTAATCGTAATCGTAATGGTGGTATCGTAATCCGCAGCTGAGTCTGTTCCAAATTTAGGCTAGTGTAACTTTGAGGTTGTCAACTTCCAAATATATTTCTTCAAACCTGGATAACTTTTGCCCTTAAAACTTTTTTGGCATCATTTCAGCAACACCTGAGCTATGAAGGAGACTTGTTTTATCTCTAACTAGAGATATCGATTTTACAGAATAAATTTCAAGTTTATAAATTTTAATTTTAATTTGTTTATTTCGTTTATAAAAGATTCTACGTTTATATTATAATAAGATTAAAATTCTTTATTTTCATTTCTTTTTTTAATCGCTTGTTCCTGACAATTATATGTTGACGAAAATATTTCTATTTGTTGAAAATTCGCCTTTTTTTTTGAAAAATTTAACTTCCTATGTAAGTCTCTATAATCATGAAGCAGTTTGACCTAGGCACCTATACTTAAAGCATACCAAGGATGTCCGGTTACGTGCATTTTCACACATTTTTGCGCGAGCTTTACTTGTAGAAATTGATAAAATTGACTGGAAATTCTTGGACTGCAAAGATATAACCTTCGGGAGTTATTATACGATGACCGAGAGGAATTTAAATTCCTGGAGGAAAACGAGAAGTAAGATAGTTGTTCATCAAGTGTTTAAATTCTTCTTCCGGTAAAGCTACAAGATGATTTTCGTTGGTTATGTTCACTTTTACAGGACACGTTGGCCATAAAAAATAGCGCGGCTTCTGAATTACTTGATGCTCTTTACCGCGATTATCAAAAGCTCCAATTTTCAAACCACCTACTACTACTGCATATACGCCATCACATATGAGTATTGCAGAACTTAATTCTGTAAACAGCCAAAAAAGATATACATTTTAATTAAAAATATCATTTTTATTACATTTGTTGAGAGATAAAATTTTCACATTCTGTCGGGAGCGTGGCGTTCAATTACTCTTGAAATATGGTGTTCACTCTCTTTCAATTTTAATCAATATCATGCAAACCCATGGAATCATTTACAATTCCTTATAATCCAATTTAATCCCTCTGTGAAAAAATGGTTAGCTGGGTCTAGTGTTAAGTTTTTAAGATAGGGGAAAGCTATTTTATTAGTTGGTACAACTATTATCTTAGTGGATGGTACTAATTGAATAGTTGCTGCAACTAATGAAACTGTTGTATCAACTAATGAAGTTTCAGTACCATATCTTACTAAATAAATAGTTGTCCCAAGTAACCATTTTTTCCGTGCTTATAATTCAATGCAATATCGATGCAATCCCATGCAATCATTCACAATCCTTGTAATCTTCGCATAAGAACTAATATTTGAGGAAATGTATGATTTCAAATCATTTCAATAGAATTTCACGCAATTTCACAAAGTTTAAATTTTTTAATTGCATCTCCAAAGATTTCAAAGGATACCATAGATTTCTAGGAATTTGAAGATTTTTTCGAGAACTTGAATGAATAAGTATTCTTAATAGATTTTAGATGATTGCCACTAATTTTAATGGATTTTTACAAGTACCAAAGAGCTATTCAGGGGACTGCCAGAACTCTGATCAGAACTCCTGGAATTCTCAAAATTTTAAAGTTAAAAATGTGTGGGTATGTGTAAAGTATTTTTGGTGTTAGGAATCTGAATTATCAGTAAAAATAGTCATGAAGAGCTTAATTAACGCTCATGATAAGGTTCGTTTAGTAATTGGAGACGCACTCTTGGATAAGTAGGAGTTTATTCAGTAAACTTATGGAAATTATCTTACAAGCAATTAAGTAATAATCTTAACCGAAACCACGCATAGATATCGCATTAATGGTAATCGCTCTCGCTTACATAGTTTCGCCGGTTGCGCGCTTCTTCCGACTCTCACGATCAACACTCTCTATTTCATTACTCGTCTCGAGTTTCCGCTGACGACTGACTCTCTTGCCTCTCTCTGCGTCCCTAAACATCGCTGTCAGTAGTTGACTCCAGACTTCTTAATGAAGCCCAGTATGTCAACCAGCGACAGCATTGAAACTTCCGCAGGTTCCATGAAATATTTCCCAAGGGTTTGATGCCTGTGCCTAGCTAACGCTGGGGACTGGCATAGTGCATGCAAAGATGTTTCATCATCCCTGTCACATCTCCTGCACTCTGTCGAGAAGTTATACCCCATTTTGTGCATATGGTAGTTTAATAAGTTATACTCAGTGAGCATCTGAAACACCGTCCTTACGTCTTTCTTTGGCAAACCCAGGATTTACATGGCTCTGTCCATTCTGTACGTTTAGGCCAGGATGGACTTCGCCTGTCGGCAACCCTGGGTCTGCTCCAAGTAGTCTCGATGCTTTGTTCGGGTCCAGCTTTTGATCGTACGAACGTTGCAGCAAGACGCTATTCCCAGTATTGGTTCCGATTCTATGCATTCACTTGGCGTACCGCATCTTGCCAGCTGCTCGGCTTTTTCGTCGGCATGAGAACTCTCGCCCTCGATATTCCAGGGGGGTTTTCCAGCACCCCCTGGAAGGACTGCTCCTTAGTTTAGATGTTACCGACCGGAGTCCGTCACATCTCCAGAGTAGTTACACCTCGGGTTGCAGCCCCTCTGGTTCACCTATTTCGAACTATAGTCCAGTGAGACTCGTAAGCCCTCCCACCAACTATTCAGGAGGCTACCAGAACACTGATCAGATTTCTTGAAATTCTAAACATTTAAATTTTTTAAATATTTGGGTATGGGAAGTGTTGTAGGTTTTTTGGATTTTAGGTTGATCGGAAAATGTTATTAGAGTTTTTTGTAGAACTCATCAAAGGGCTACCAGAACTCTGATCAGAACTCCTGGAACTCTTTCGAAAAGTTTCTCCGAAATTATGGGATTTTTAAAATTGTGTAGCTTTCGAGTTTTCAAGTTCGAAATTATTATGTTTAGAACTCTAGAACTCTTTCGGAACTACAGTAATATTAAAGAAAAAGTTTATTTTTTTAAACGAGGAGCTAGCTACTAGCAAGGGGCTAGCTAATAATATTTGAAAAAGTTTAAGTTTTCAAAATGTTCGGGGGAACGTAAACTTAGCCCACAATTTTGAAAAATCCATTTTTTGAGTATTTATACGCCGGAACTATTTCTGAAAGTTATCAGGGACTGTATAACTACTTTGTTACAAATTAATTTTTTCGCGTTGAATTTTCAACATTTTAGTCAAAAATTGGTTACTAAGTGAATGATTTTGTTGAAAATTCATCATTTTTTAAAATAAAAATTCGACTAACTCATGAAAAGTCGAACTTTGTTAAAAATAAATTTTGTTGTTGAGGGTTCATCATTTGAATAAAAAACTCATATCTTTGATTTAAAATTTAAATATTTTGTTAAAAATCAGTTTGTTTGTTTATTTGAGAATTAATTTTTTTAAGTTCCAAATGTAACTATTCTATTTTTGGTGGCAAATTGATATTTTTAATCTAAAATTGATCTTTTTTTGGTAGGAAAATTAAATATATGTGGTTGTAAATTCATTTATTATTTTAAGCATTTGTTTTTTTTTTGTAGAAAATTCAATGGCTTGGTTGAAAATCATCCTTTTTGTTCATAAATAAAATTTTTTGGTGAAAAATTAGTATTTTTTTTGATACAATTTTGTTTAATACAATTTAACTACATGGTTGAAGTGAAAGAACTTTTCACTTTTTGATTGAGGATTCATAATGCTAGTTGGAAAATAAACCGTTTGGTTGTTAATAAACTTTTTTGTTAAAATTTATTTTATTTTACAATTCATTCTCCTAATAAGATATAGCGCTTCGGTTGAGAATTAAAATACTTCATACCAATAAAGAATTTCTTAATATCAGAAAAATATTATGTTTGCATAATTATGTACTTTTTTATTTACAGAAAATGTTAGAAAAATCTAATTATTTATAACAAATAAACATTTATCTCAGGAAAATAATTATCTTCTTAAAGTAAATTTATTTGGTGGCTGACCAGTGTCATAATTTTACTTAAAACTGTTGCAAAACCAGTATCAACCATTATTAACATTGCTATTTGTTAATAAATGCTTTTTTTTAAGTTCGATAAAACAATATAAATTAAAACCCCTAGCTAGCATATTGAATTTAATTTATATTTTCTAGTAATTCATGACACAGGATCAAACTTTTTTACTCTCGTTTTATTTTCTCGTACGACGAGCCAATATTGATTCCCAGACTTTTAAGTAATATATTTTTTATATAAATATGATGAGAAACGGCACTATTCAGAGCGCCATTATTCAGAGAGCGAACTACAATATACAGTTCTTTGTACATTTATTTATTTGTGTCAAGCAAATAAGCTGCTTTCCACTATTTAATTAAGATTAAATTTTTATATTAATAGAGTTAAGAATGTAACAAGATCGCATTATTTTCTTAAACTTGTCTATTTCTAATGTTTTCCATTTTTATAATTTTTTGTATTATTATATATAGTCCTAAATAAATTTATTTATTTGTATCAAGCAATCATTTGTTTTCTACTACGGAGTTAGCTTAAATATCTCAACTAATCGAATACATTATTTTAAAATACTTTTTGGTGGCCTAATATCAAACTTATTTAAGCTGATGTATTGCCTACCCAAATATGCATTGTCTACCCAAGTAATTGGATATTCGATTTAAACAAGACAAGTTTTCAGCAAAATAAGTGCATTTTCAACTACAAATGGAATAGTTAAGTTTTTAATTAAAAAAATTAATTTTCTATAAAAAACTAATTATCTACCGAAGAAATGAAATTGTAATCAAAGAGATTAATTTTCTACCAAGAAAGAATAATTTTTAATAAATTTAATTAATTAATTTTCAACCAAATATTTTAATTTTTAATATACTCTTTAGCCTAATAATTAGTTTTTTAACCAAAAAGGTTATTTTTCTACCAAGAACAAGAGAAATTTTCAACAAAAAATAGAATAGAGTTTTTAAATAATTAAAATTTTTAGTTTATAAAATTAATTTAAAGAAAAACTAATTTTTAATTAAAAAGAATAATTTTTGAACGAAACAGGTATAATTTTTAAGAAAATACATGAATTTTCCAGAAAAATTTGAATCTTTAAATTAAAATTTTAAAATTAAGATTTGCAATGAACTTTTTAGCCTATTAATTTAATTTTCTAACAAAAACTTTAAATTTCTAGCAATAAAATGACCAATTTTTAATAACCTGCTCATTGATATATATGTCTGCAAAGATGCAGAATTCTACCAGCATGGCCTATCGATGACCTGGATTCATTACCGTAAAGCTTTCGATTCGATCTCCCATAAAATTATCATCTGTCTTTTGAAAACCTTAAAAGTACGTCCTCACATCGTGAGGAGCATAGAGAGATTAATGCTGCTGTGGAAAACCAGATTTACTATCTTATATAGAAAACATCGTGTGACAACTAACAGTGTCAACTTTCAAAGACGTGTCTTTCAGGGCGACACCATAAGCCTACTACTCTTTTGTCTAACATTATTGCCACTATCTTTCGCACTTTGTCATTCCGAAGGGTACTAATGCGGCAAACGTGGAAATCGAAAACATAAGGTCACTCATGTATTTTAAATTCTATATCTTAAGATCTACGTTAAAAATAAAGAGCGACTACATCTAACTATCTACATTATCAAGGAACGCTCTAAGGATATTTTAATGGATTTTGAGTTAGAAGAATGAGATAAAGTTTATTTGGAGCAAGGAAAACTTGAAAGCATTCCCGAAGATCCTCAACTCGTCGACGGAAGCGCTATGCGACACATTCGCGCTGGAGTGACCTATACATACCTAAGCGTGCCACCGAGCCGCATTCAGGCTGTAACATCTATAAAAGATACTCTCCGAAGCAGGTACAATCGTCTGATCTGGCAGATTTGGTCTTCCGAACTGTCGGCGAGGAACAAAGTATGGGCGAAGGAGGAGCTCAGATCCCTTGATATCGGGACACGAAAGGTTATGCACATGAACAAACGCATGCACCATAAGTCTTCCGTTCCGCGGAGTACTAAATCTTGAATGTGTTCATAATAAGATTATTCTGGGTAGAGCGCATATAGTCTCTTCTTAAAATGCTCAGGAAGTACGAAGAAGTGGGCAAAGGAGCGTTTCTGTACAAAGCAGCAGAGGAAGCTGGTGAAATACTTGGCCTTGTCTTTAATATCAGGGGAGAGAAAAATGCATCAAATCTTATCTATCTCGAGTCCGCACTCCTGAAAGCCCGGATTAAGAAAGCACAGGAGAAAAATTTCAGCTCCTCGGCAAAAGGATGCACGGTATCTTCCACAGAAATGTGGAGGATCAGTGGATGTCGTGTGAGCTAACTTTTGCTTTCCTTAAATCACCAGAGTTGAAGTCGGGCACAATGCGGCACTAAAAGTGCTTTATTACCATCTTTATCACTCTTACATCATTAGGCCTAATACCGCTTTGCTAAATGCTCCCAAGGAAATCGAGTCAATTGTCGAGATTGAGAAGTACCGCATATACTGAAACTTCATATTCGCGAAAATTGTTTCTGTTGTGCACTCGAGGCCTGACATAGTTCTCCTTGACTGTGAGAAACGAACCATGTTTTTTATCAATCTTTCGTCACCAGCTGACAAAAACATCATAGCCAAGCAGAATGAAAAGAAAGAGAGGTATAGAAACTTTATAAGGGAGTTGCGACTGGTATACCCGAAATATTCTGTTCAGTTAATCGTCCTTATCTTTGGCGCTCTTTGAGGTGCCAAGCTTTCACTGGTCAATAACCTGAAAAGCATCCCTGCGTGTTAACAAGATGCTAAGATGCTTGCGGGTAAAATGCAGAAGGTGGTCGTCCTTGGTCGCTCCATGTCCTCAGGGTACTCGAGAGTTTTGCCGGAACATCGTATTAAGTCCGTCACAGACTGTAACCACCTATCTCACGGTCGTCAGAAGTGATAACGGTTGAAATTTTACCACGATTTTGCTAGGAGCGTGTGCAGTTTTTTTAATATTAGCACCCACTCACTACTCCCTCCCTACCGAGTGAGTCACGCTTACCCCGAAAGGGAAACGGCTTAATGGTGTAATAATAAAAAACGTAGGACAATGCCTTCGCTCCCTATGTCTTCAAATCGCCTTCGGTGTAGCATGCTTCGTATCCAGTTTTCTAGCTGGTTTGGCACGCCACACCTTGAAACCTCTGGAAGGATGACTTTTAGAGGGGTATTGCTGGTTCTATGTCCAAGGAGGCCCTCACATCATAACCTCATTGTTCCAGGCACTGTTTCAAATTTTCCAAGACTGCATGGAGCGCAGTTTTTACAGAGCAGCCTGTCTGAAAGGCGTCCTTCCCTCTCTGCAGCGGGAAGACTAAAAGAACCTCATCGCTGATTAACTCTTGACCAGATTCTCTAGCGTCTTTAGAATGAAGGACGTTGAACTGATCAGCCTGAAATCTTTAACAGCAGTGTAGTCATTATTCCCATTTTTGGAAATGAAGGCCTCTCTGTCGTTCTTCCATGCCGATGGCAAGTGTTTGAAGGCAATGCTTGCCCTCAATAGTTTCGTCAGTGGGGGAACAAAGACATGTATGCTTTTTTGTAAAATCACTGTGTATACATCATTCGCGCTTGGCGATTTAAAGGGGATAAATGACCCAACGCCTATTCCACCTTCTTCATATCAACGACCTTGGCGGCGAAATTCCAGTCGGCCTTTTCCTTCTCCTAGCCCCAGTCTTCCACTCGGTCGGATTCTTTTCTAGAATCTTGTGGAGGCCTGCTGCATCCGTAATGTTCTTAGATTTCTCGCAGAAGCCTCTCCAAACTTCCTGGCTGTGGATTCTTATGTTCACATTGTATTTATATAATCCTATTCTAATCCTATTCTAAAAGGATCATACGTATCGAATATCGAAATATCTCGCACCAACTCGAAAAATTTAATGCAGAAATGC